>LPNX011076160.1:137927-184803 GCA_001517045.1 Pseudotsuga menziesii | reverse complement strand
ATCATACCTACCATTGATCCATGGCTTAACACCTGATTGGTCTATGATCTCTATTTAAAGAGCATAGAGGGTCCTTGGCTAGTTGATCGATTATGAGAAGTGTAGTGAGAATTTCTCCTCACTACAGGGGCAGAAATGGCTCCCTTGTGCCTATAGGGCACAAGGGTATGTTTCTACCCTTAGAAAATAGTAAAAAATGGAATGTAAAATGGTAAAAATAGAGCTACGAATTGAAACTAAGCTAATCTAAGCTATGGCAAGTAAATGGCAGCTATTGTAAACTAAATATAAGAACAAATAACAAAAAGAAATATGGATGCAGCCTTGTTGAACCCCTCTGCACACAGTGGATTAGGGTTCCGCCTCCAAAACCTGCAAAATCAACCTATACTACTATGAGGACAACCTGCAAACAAAGTTAATGGAAAAACCTGGAAATAGAAATGAGGGTTAGAAAACAAAACAAGTAAATAAACATGCATGAAAAGAAGCTATGCCTCATTTAGGTGGAAATGGGACACCATGCCCTAGCTTGTGGGAGCACCTCTCTCTCTTGGTTGGGGAGCAATGTCTTGGAGAAATGGAGATGAAGGTGAGGGAGAGTGGGTGGTTTGAGAGCAAGAGGTCTCAAAGCATCCATGGGTAGCATAATAATATGCAAATGAGGAGTGTTTTGAGAGTGACCCCCCACCCTCCCTTTATAGTTTCTCTAAGGGGTTTTAGGGTTTTAAGCCCTTGGTCAAGGATTTAGCCCCTTTCATGGTTTTAGCCCCTTTTTGAGGGATTTATCTCTTGGGGGTCTATTTTGGGCTCTTTTTTGGGGTTTTTAGCCCTTTTCTTCATCCTTCGGCTCTTTTAGAGGTGCGGGGGTCAAATGGAAGGTCTTATGGGGTGAAATGAGTGTTGTGGGATGGTGTCCTTGGGTGGTGTAGGCCATGGAGAGTTATGTGGGGGTTTTTTGGGTTAACAGATTGCCCCCTAATGTATGAGGGTAGGAGCTCAATGTATGGCTGACGGACATCATGGCATTTGCTGTCAAGAGGTGGTGCTTCTAGGCTAGGGCATGGTGGATTTTGGTTTTGTATTAATTTGGTTCCTGTCAATGGGTGAGATACAATAAATGTGTGACATGTATATGGACGAGGTGGGCATTCCCATGCTCATGACAATGTCAAAAGAATCATTTGATCTATGCTCTAAAATACAAGAGCCGATCATATACAATTGATATTAGAATGTTGGTTGCCTCTATGTGAGGCTGAATATAATACTGATCTGGTACATTGGACCATGGCATTCTCATGGAATTCTATATCTTCATGACTGACGGTTTGGTGGATCTGGAACGGTACATAGCTGTATTGACTCACTAATTGAGAGTCAAAGTCTCTGTGGTACAAGTATGTTGCATCAATCATAAAGGTATCTCGAAGCACTGCTGGGGCTTCTGAACACCGTCTCCAACACAACCCAAAAATCGCAAGGGACATAATTTGTTTAGGTCCCTCGAGTGGACTCACCAATGTGCTAGAGTCAGGTGACATCTGAGGTCTTCAACCAAGTACTGTGTGGAAAAAATCCTGTACGAATCTCAACAGTGTAATGATGGAGTTGAAGTCGAGCATGTGAGAAACAACCATCCCGAGAGGCACTAAGGACTCCTCTTAAGTGGTCCAAGGAACTCATCAATGATGTCAATGAAACCAAGGTACAGGGACCTCTCGGTCCATCCTATGGAATATATGTGTTTGCGTCGATAGAGGGAGACATGCCCCTAGTAAAGGTAATGATGTTTCCTTGACCAGGAGCGTGAGGGATAACCGAAAGGTGTGAAGCAATATGCGAACTGACTCACTGAATTGGGGGGGAGGGGAGGGAAGGGAAAGATTGAACAAGGGAAAGGGGGGAGGGAGACTCAAAATTCCTTTGTTCAGAGTATGACAGCAGGGTAGACTAGGTAGCAAATGAAACTGACTCAAGGGAGTGGTATCATAGCTGTAATACCGGGAATGTCACTGCAGATGGGAAATACTTGGAGGAGGTGGACACTTTTGATACTCATGGGATCCAAGGAAGGCACATTGTAGAGTACTCTAAACAAAGGCAACCAAATGTGGGAATGCTGCCAGACTTTTTTCTGTGGGGTGGTGTCTAAAGACACCATTGTGGTATGATCTCGTGGATTTTTGGCGAGCCCGAGAAAGTAAGTGCTCGATGGTTCTTTCAATTTTAGAGAGTCTGAAAGAATGAAGAAGACTCCAGTGGGGGTTATTTTTCATTGGTAGTCTCTTGTTCCTGAAAAAGGATAAAAGTATACATAGGAGAGCTCTCCTATCCTAGAGGGGATGAGAGACTTATTTACCATTAATAGTCCAATCAGGCCGGAAAAGGTTAAACCTATACTGACTAGATGGTCATTCAAATACTTTTACGAGCATGAATGAAACCAAGTTTGCTCGGCAATATTTTCTTGTTGAGACGGTTGGAAAAGAGCTTAACGACAACCGGTGGTGAGATTTTTTGTAAAGTGCATCCCCTCTGCCTGAGAAAGAACAAAATTATGCAGAGGGGAATGGTCTTGGCTTGAGTGTGCCAAGGAGGTCATTTTCATGGAATGGTCTACATGGTCCACAAAAGGAGGTAAACAAGACGATGTAGACACCCTTTCCTATACTTTAGAGAGTGGGAAAGGAAGCAGCTACGCTCGGTGATCTTTTCATTGTTTTAAAGAGTTAGAAAAGAGCTTAAATGAAACTCCAATGTGGTCAATCGATGGTGGCACATGCGGTGCCCCATGCCGGGACGGTGGACAGAGGTCCAAAGTTCATCTGTGCAGTATGGACGGAGCAGAAGGCTCTCAAACATACCAATACATGCGTGGGATATATCGTGGCAGAGGCCTGCGAAATGGTGTGGCAGAGGCATGCAAACCGACGTGGCTCTCAGACAGAGGTCAAGAGTGTGTGTGTGTGTGTGTTGCGGTGGATGAGCTTGAGTACATGCGATGTGAGTGCAAGTACGGGGGCACTTATATGCCAAATACGCGCAAGAAAAGAAAATGTTTTGTGGACAGTGGTCCAGAGGTCCACGTGAGGTGCAGTAAAAAGAAACGACAATCTATGTGTTAAAAATACAAAATAAAAGCTAAAATTACAGTCCTTGACGGGCGGCGGCCCAAGGACCCTTCTATGCCAAATACATGGAAGAAAAATACAGGTGTTTGTGGATGATGGTCCAGATATCCGTAGAAGGTGCGGTGAAAAAGATAAAAATAAATGCAAAAACAAAAGTATAGTACAATCCTTAACGGGTGGTGGCCCGACAGCTTGCATGAGTAGCGGTCGAGCAGTGTGATGCGAGTACGGGTCCATAGACACTCGCATCATCATGTCATGGCTCATGAATCAAGGTAACTTGTGGGAGATGGTCCCAAAATTGATTAACTAAACATGAGACAATGGTCACATAACTAGATAGAGGGTGGAATTCTGAAACCAGTGGCATAAACGGTGTCTCAAACGGAGTCCCTATGGTCATGTTATGTCGATTGGAAGAAATTAGGTCAAATGGGGCCTATAAAAGGGGAGGGTCCACATGGTGAAGTGTCATTGTCACTGTTCATTATGGAGTTGGAGAGGTGGGCTCTAATTCTTCATTTGCTAATTTCTCTTGATCCAATTGATGGTTTCATGAGCCGCGACTTGTAAGTAAAAGCTCTCACTGAACCTCTTCATTTTGTTGTATTTTTTACTGAGTTTGACCACCTGGAGGCCCCCCATGAGTTGTTTGGGGTTTCATGTGCACCAGGTCACTCATTTCGAAGGGAAAGGTGTGCCCTAGGCGCACCTGTTACACCATTATGACTGCCCTGGGTGTTCCTTCTGCTTAGTTAAGTGCACCCTGGCCTCCTTTGGGTGGTTTTTTGATGGTAGGGAGGTCTAACATCAGGACTTTTGATTTGTGCAGGATGGTGGAGATCAAATGGAGGGAGAGATACTGCAAGCCAGTCAGTGATGCATCATTGCGAGACGGGGGTGTTAGAGATACACTGGCTCGCTGTGGGTTACTAAAGTTCATGTGGATTCCACTTATGCGGAGCTTGGGTTTGCTGATGCAAACTTTGATCATTTTTTGGGATGTTACTGAGGAGGTGTTCCTCTTCCAGGGCCAGCGTATTGAGATTACACTGGAGGATGTGCACTTCATTACTAGGCTCCCAATATTGGGATTAGTTGGTGACTTGGCTCCTGTACTGTCTCGGGGGCAGACATTAGAGGATTTATGTGAGTAGCACTGTTACACTACGGCGTATGTGTGTGGTTCTTATATCCTGATGTGTGACATCGAGGAGTTATCCACACGGGCGGTGGGGACTTTGTTGCAGTGCATATTGGGTTCCACAAGGGGCCACAAGATTTCTGGTGGCCAGTTGCAGTTAGTTGAGCATTCTATTGGTGGCACATATTATGCATGGGGATAGATGTACTTACAGGTTGTTTAGCGTCAGCTAAACAGGTCGAAGACTAGTGGCGCTAGTTTTTGCTTTGGCTCCTTTCTATGTGCTTTCTTCTTTGAGAAAGTACCTACACTTCGTCCTCATCAGGCTGTGGAGGACAGTGGTCCATAGGAGACGAGGACGTATAGGTGGTTCCAGATGATGATTCATGAGGGCGGCGGTAGAGTGGGCCACTTCTTTACAGAGGAGTTGTTGGTGTAGTGGCTCCAGTTGCCTGTGGTGATCGAGGAGTACTCGTACGCGGGTATGGACTTCCAGGGAGATCCAGAGATGCCCCGACCTCCTGGTCAAGCTTGGGGACCGGATGGTATGTATGCTTGATGTTTTTATGTTCATCATTGAGCATAGTATAGTTGAGCTGGTTAGTGATTTTCATATTGATGTATGTGGACTCATGGTGTCCTTCTTTGTGTGTGCAGATGTTGGTCCTCACCCACCACCTAGGAATCGGAGGCGGGTTGTTACTGTACCTCCTGCGGCAGCTTCTGTGGCGGCCCCTTTCGGGAACTCTCGTAGGTGGCAGTATGATATGGATGGACTGGTACCGTACATGGAGGAGGTGGCTACTGGAGTGTTAGATGTTGGTTAGTATCATCTGAACACTAACTTTATTGCTACTGTTCAAAATATTCCTCTCGAGCTGACGGGTGTGATGAGGAATATGGTAGTGGCATGCGAGCACTTTCGCTGGATGGTGAGAGGTGGTGTTCTTGCATTAGATTCATCTTCTGTGGAAGATGATGAATTCGAGTCAGATGATGGGTCTGAATCGAATTAGTGGCCTTGTAAGGCTATTCCTACTGCGTTGGTGCACTTAGGGGTTTTTGTGTCGCTTATGTATATCCTGTTGAGAAAGCATATGTAGCTTCTCATTTTTGTATTAGACATGTTGTGGGCATGTGACTTATGGATTTATATCTATATATATTTTTGACGCACATGGATGGGATTTTATGGTTTTATGATGTGAGTCTTTTTATTATGTTGTGGAATGCAAATGCCTATGTGATGTACTATTACAATGTGTGTGTATTTTTAGACATGATTATGCATTGTTTTATGGTTGTATGTTTCCTATATTCTATTGTGGATGTGCCAATTTAGAATATCATTAGTCATTTGATTTGCGGCACTATTGAGGTTCCTGGGAACATGTGTGAATGTGATGGATTCAAATATTCTAACCATGTGTTCAGTGCGCAGGTACTTTCTAAAGAGGCAGGGATCGCGGACTCGGTAGTGGTTGTTTAGTTGAGAAACAAGCAGTTGGGAGTCTAAGAAGACATCGAGATGATGAATCTCTAATTGTAGAGTGGTAGCCAAGAGGCCATTAACACCATTGTATTCTTCCTGGTTATTGGTTGCGGTGCCCGTGCATATTCCATCGATAAGGATCAACTCGTGCAATGGGGAGTATATTACCCATGCAGCCGAGGCGAGGTTCGGGTACCATCTGCTTGCTCCATCTGTGAATCCTGTATATCGATTTGAGGTGTGCTCCATCTGAAGCAATGAGAGGAAATGATACATAAGACTCAATCAGGGAAAAATCTATAAAACAAAAAATGAAAAGACTATAATACAATTTAGAATGTCATCACTCAAAGGGGTGACGTTAGGGGGAAAGTCATTTGGACTTTCCCAGGATCAAAGGTCATTGCTTTGTGTGACATGATGAATCCTTGGAAACAGCCCCTAGGGACACAGAAAACACACTTGGATGGGTTCAAGCAAATTTTGCACTGGCGACATCACATGAGGACTCATCGCAAGTCATCTATGTGTTGTGTGTGGTTTTGCGACCGCGCGATGAGGTTATCGAAACAAACCAAAATGATGTGTATGAGATCGCGAAAGCAGTGCGTCATGGCATGCAGGAAGGTGGCTCCAGCATTTTTGAGGCCAAAGGGCATGACTCGATAAGTGAATGTGCCCCATGGGGTTGTGAATGCCATTTTGTAATGGTCTTCTTTCCGGATTTGGATTTGGTTGTATCCAGAAAATCCGTCCATGAAGGAGAAGGCCTCATGTCCAACGCATGCATCGATAACACATGCATCGATAATCTGGTCGATGAATGAGGTGGAGAAGTTGTCTTTGGGACATACCCCATTGAGATCGTGGAAGTCTGTGCAAATGCGAATAGTACCCTATTTTTTATTCATGGGAATAGGATTAGAAACCCATGTGCTGTATGCAATGGGATAAATGAAGCCAACTGTGCGTAGCTTCTCTATCTCGGCTTTCACCACAGCCACTTTGGATGGATGGATGGGCCATTGCTTCGGGTAGGTAGGTGCCACATCAGGCCATGTGTCAATGTGGTGTTCCAAGATGGATGTATCTAGACTAGGAATTTCATTATATGACTAGGAAAAGATGTCATGGAATTCTTGGAAGAGAGTGGTGTAGGCATCGACCTCTTCCGGGGAGCAAGATGCCCCCAGCATGATTTCTTCAACAATATTTTAGTTGGTTGAGATGTCGATTTTAATGGTTGGCGAAATGTTTGCCATGTTCCCTTCTTTGAAGGCATCAGGTGCTGGGATTGGGTTCTTGAACCAGTCAACCTTCCCATGGATGAAGTCTTTGGTCTCCATGAAAAACTGGTCAGAATGTGACACAAGTTCTTCTAGGGGGAAGAATGAGCGATGGTGCATGTCATCCCATGCGTATTCTGGGGCGGTCAGAGCTTCAAGGATCTCCTCATCATTGTTGAAGCAACAAAGACACAGGTCTGATGGACCATCATTGGAGATGGGGATGGGCTGGTCGGGGGAACTGGACATCATGTAAATGGACATGGTGTCTGACAAAGGAGGTGGTGGGTGAACTTCTTCGATCAAGGTGATCTCAGACTCAAGGGAATGGTGTCGGAGGTCAGCAAGAGCCATTCAAAATTTGGGTAGGTCTTGGAAATGGTGGGAGTAATGCCTATACAAGCCGCAAAGGGCGCAATCATGGTTTGTCCTTAATGCCTTGTTTTTTACTACTGGTGTGGTTGGGAGTTCAACCACGGGGATGTTTTCGTTCATTTCCATGGCATCCAGATGCACATGGATCACTGGGATTTCAGGGAAATCCTGAGTTGGATGGTCCTGTTGTTCGTAGACTGCACAAGGTGGGATTTGTCATGGTTCTGCTGTGACTTTGGTGTTCTTTCCCCTGGCTCTTTTGGGTTGGGGTGGTGCAGATGCGAGTGCAGCGGTTGGCCTATGTAGACCGGGTGGGGGGTGGGATTCAACCGCAATAGGTTGTACCAGAGTTAACATGACCTGGGGCATTGCTGGTTGAGTTGGTGGGTCAAGATACCACACCAGGATCCTCAACGTAAAGTTGGGTAGGATTAATGTGGCCATGACCGGCTTGCTCATGACAATAGGTGGGGAAAAGAGGAAGGGAATTGTGTGGATAGGGGATGAGCCCACATAACTCCCAACTAGTTGCATGTGGGGGTGAGGTTTTGGTTGCGGCTGCGCATAATGCTGCTGTTGCGGGTGATGTTGTAGCTGCTATTGGTGTTGCATCTTGGGACACTATTGTGGTTGTGGTTGGGGCTGTAGCTGCAGTTGTTGTTTGGGTTCAGCGGTGCTTGATGAGACCATGCACAAGTCTGTAGTTTTCTTTTGTGTCGGTGGTGGTGACACCAACGGAAAATGAGCCGTCATGGTGGGATCGGTAAACAACCCAAGGCCCACATTCAACAGTGGGGAGGCTGGTGTGTTTTCAACCACAGTGTTTGTTACAGGGATGATGTTAGTGTGTGCGGTTCCCCCTTACAGCTCGATGGTGGTGATGGTAGGGATAACGTTGGCGGGCACTGTTAACCCTTGCTGATCATGGTAGGTGAGCTGGTCAACCGCTACAATCTTCCCTTCATGAGGGAACATCATGAGGCAGAAGACAGTTGACATGACTACTCACATGGTGTACATGTAACTCCTCCCAAGTAGGAGGCTGTAATCCAGTTGAGCGTTGACGACCTCAATGTTGATCATGACTATCTTCCCAGCTAATGTGATGGGGACATGGGGGAGGATTCCTTGGGATTTATTGTGGTGTCCATCATAATCCCACAGTGTCATGGAAGATGGTTGCAGAATCGATGATCCAAGCTTCTGCCAAACCAAGGTAGACATGACACATGTGGATGCCCCCTCATCCACTATGCATCGGTGCACAACCAAGTTCTGGATGGACACCGATATTTGGAAGGCAATAGTGGAGGGCATGCATAGCTCTCTGTTCTCTGTGTCAAACATGATTAACTTGGAATCAGAGGGATCTACTTCCCTTAGAGCAACTAGTAGGGATTTCCATTGTGTTGGGCACGTTTTAAGTACCTCAAGAGCAGACATGGTGGTTGGCATTTGGGCCAAATCATCCATAATTCTATAGCTGACTATATTGGAAATTCTGTGTATGGGGGGGCACGGGAATGGAGGTAACTAGAGAGGTAGGTTGGTTGTCTTAGATGTAGATGCTACTGACGAGTCAACAGGTTCGGTAGTGGTCCCGTATTGGTTCTGTCTAGTTTGTAAGTTGACCTCTTTAGTGGTCATGGTCATTAGGTGGTGAACACCTGTTTCGGTCGTGGGTGGTGCCCCTGGAGAATTGGGATTGGCCTGGGGAGGGGTAGGGGTTGCCACCAATCCTTGGACTAGTAGTGGGCTTTAAAGAACCATGGGAGGTGGTCCTTGTGGTGCTTGGTTCGATTGGGCTTGAGGGGGGCCATTGGTGGCTTATTGGGCCTCGTTTTGAATGGCCTGCTTAGCGTGAGCCATGAGGGGACACTCAAATGTGTAATTCCCATAAACATCATAGAGTGTACAAGGTTGGTTTGTGTGCAACTGAGCATTGCATCTTGGTCCATTCTGCCTTGGGGGGTTTTGGGTTGGCCGGTTAGCTGTGGCATTATTGAGAGGGTTCGATTGCTGACTGCCTCCCTACGGTTGGTTATTGCCTTGGTTGCAAGGCCAGTTTTTCCTAGCTTGCCATTATTGGTTATTGGGGGTGGGTTGGTTGGGACGGTTTTGTTGTGCGAACACTTGTCCCAACGGCACGGGTGGAATGGGGGCGGGGGCTTGAACTTGTTGCACTAGTGGTGCATAGTATATTTGTGGGGGTGGTGGTGCCACGAATGTGGGCATTTTCCCCACATATTGTTGTGTTGGCTAAGCCATGGCCTGAGCCTGCTGCAGTGGCACAAGTTGTGCATAAGAGGTTGTTGCTTCGGACTGGGAGATCATTCTAGCATAGCCCAGAGCTTGGTTTTGATAAGCAACATTAGCAGTGTTGCTTGGTTGCAGTGCAGCAGCAGGTGGTGTTGCTCGAGGCTATGGTTGCTGGGTGACTGACCCTATGATGTCGTCCGCTGCGTGGGATGCCCCCGATGCATCACGGTAAGAGGTACTTGGACAGGGAGCGTCTGGGATGATGTTATACAAGTATCTCGACTGGGCGTAGATGAGGTCAAATTGTTGGGCCTTCAGTATGGCCTCTTCTTCAGATTAGGGATGTTCATATGCGACGTCCTTTGCGATGGGCGGGAGCAAAGTCTTGAAGAACCAATCCAAGAAGATCCTATCATCAAGTTAGATCTTACACAAGCTACGGCGTCACCGCCTCTCATGGATATGATCAGTGATGTGAGTGGCGGTGTTTTGGCAACAGGATAATAGGATCTCCACTCCCTCATCATATCTGACAGGAAGTTGGAAATATTGTAGAAACATGAAGGCTAGGGAGTTGAAGTCGGGATACTTGGCTTGTGGCAGCTCAATATACCACATGGCTGTGGCACCTATAAGGGTGTGTTGGAACAGCCTCAGTCTGATGGAGTCTTCTATGATGCTATTGGATGAGCACCATAGATGGAATGTCATTATATGATTTCGGGGACATTCCCCGGCTTTACCTTCGAACTTTGGGATGTCCGATGGTAGCTTAGTTAGCATGGGTGGCCAAAAATCTTGGTGATAGATGGGGTCATTCGTCAATCTGGCCAAGTCAGGTAAGTTCAAATGAGCCATGAATGGCAGATTTGACCCCAAGTTGATGTGGGATGGGGCTGTAGTGGGGGTGGGGTTTGTAGGTGCATAATGCATCTGCATGGTTGGGGGTGCTTATGGTGGCACCATGGTGGATGGGCCAATGCCCCCAAGTGATGTGGGTGGGATGGTATGGGTAGAGGGGGAATTTCCCCCATGTATGGTGGTAGGGGCAATGTGAGTGGTCGGTGCACTGCCCCCCTATGTGGCAGTGGGGACAGTTTGCGTGGAGGGGCCACTGCCCCCATGTGTTACCACTGGGCCAGCTTGGCTATTCACTATGGGTGGTGGCAATTGGCTAATGATAGTCTGCATGACCATGCTTGGACCGCTTGCCATGTTGTGGGTGACTGTTTGTGATGTGGACATGGGTCCACTAGCTAATGTTAAACCGAAAAATGGATCCAGGTTTGCAGTAGCAATGGGGCTAGATGGTACGGTGTGGAGGTCTGGTTCAGATTGATATGGGTCTGAATTAGAATCAGAGGCTATGTGGCCCTCTGATGGTTTGGTAGATCACTGAGAATGACTACGACGGTGCCGACTGAGTGTTCCAAATGGTGGTGGTTCACTTCTTAGGTGTGAGGAAGATTGTGGAGGATCAATTGTGTTTGCTTGTGTGTATGAAACTGGTGGGTATGAAAATTGGAACCTGGTTTCAATGGATTCCAATTGGTTGAAGGTGGTCTCTCAGCCACCAAGAATTCTAGAAGACAGCGCTTTGGCTTGTTCCACATGGGTGCTTCTACTCAATCGGAAGGGGTCCTTGCCCATTTCGCTTGGAAATTCCTCTCACCGCCCAGCTACTTTGGGGTTCTTGTGGTACTCCTCACAATGAGTTTCTAGGAAAATCCCAAGTACTTCCCATAGTTGTAGCAGTCAGGGACTTATGTCCTCAAAGACTGCAGAGTTGATTGAACTTAGTGTAAATTTTGTAAATTTTAAGGCTCACTCAGCGTCATGAACTGAGTTGGGTTAATTATGCGGTATGGTGTGTTGGTTTGCTTGCTTGTTCTGGTATTTGGTTTGCAATATGGTTTATGAATTCATGGTAGAGCTCACATCATGGTTTTGTATGCAAACATGAATAGAAATTTGTAAGCAAATATGGTGATTAACCCTGAATTGTTGGCCTAACTAAGTGTCTACCTCTCAGTGGTATTCTTCTTCAACCAAGAGAAGGTGTTGGGCTCTCAACACAATGGGACTAAGCCCATCTGTAGATCCTTAGGTCACCTCCCAAGTTCTAGGTTGGTCAAGCAGGGAGGGCACTTAGCGCCATGAGAAGCCCTCATTCTCTACCCCCCGTACCTTCTAGGTCACCTGGTTTTAGTGGTTTAGGAAAAATGCCATTGAGTGCCTAGATCTATACAATTTGTCCCTTCATCGTATCCCAGAATACCCTAGAGGGTGATAACTAGGAAGAGGAGGAAGGGGGTAGCAAGATGGTTAATTTTATGTTACTTTTAGTGACACTAATTCATTTTATTGAACCTTAGTGATTGATTTAGCATACACACATTTGTTCATTGGTTTATTTGTAAAAAATGAAAATTGGAATTAATAGAGACCTGTGATGGTGGACAGAGGCTACTGTGTCACACTACCAGTCCTATAAAACTGAAAATTTATGCTAATTAAACTGAAAAACAACTTCTGTGTGACAGGCCGCACATTTCTGACCAAATCCCGCAAGGGGGCCATGAGATTTTTCCAGAAATGAGCGAAGGGGTTGCACAAAATGCCAAAATAGCTGCAACTTGAGCTCCTGGGATGAATTCATTCCTGTATGAGGATCAAGTGCACCCTGGGTGCACCTGTCTACCAATTAAGTGCTCCTTCCCTCACCTTTTCCCCCGATAAGAGCGACCTGCTCCGAAAAGGGGTGTTTTGGTGCTGCAGGGTCAGATCTAGCCGGCAGTAACTAATACTGGGGTCAGTATGAATTTGCTTGGCCTAGCAGAGGCTTCAAAATTGACAAAAAACAAGAAATAAAGAAGATTCAAATAGAGCTAATAGAACATTTTTGAAAACTAGGGTAAAAACTGGAAAACTTGAAAAACTTGAGATTCTTGCCCAGGGATCCTGTGGGATCGACCTATTAAAGTCGCCAAAGCTGTAGTGAGAATTTCTCCTCACTACAGGGGTAGAAATAGCTCCCTTTTGCTTATAGGCCACAAGGGTAGGTTTCTACCCTTAGAAAACAGTAAAAAACGAAATGTAAAATGGTAAAAATAGAGCTGCGAATTGAAACTAAGCTAATCTAAGCTATGGCAAGTAAATGGAAGCTATTGTAAACTAAATCTAAGAAAAAATAACAGAAATAAATATGGATGCAATGTTAGAATAATCAACCCTTAGTTATCTACCTTAGACATTATTAATCCATTTTTGTCTTATTTGCCTAGTTTTTATGTTCCATCATATGCAAGTTGTCATCTACACATCCCTAGTGGTCAAACTTGATAATTTTGACTCATGGAGCACTCGAGAAACCTCAAGGAATCAAATCTTCTTTATTCCTGGCCTCCTAGGTTCCCTTCTGCTTTTTCTGCTTTATTGCCTGCTTTTTCAGTGCTTTAAGGCAATTGGGAAAGTTTGACTAGGTGAGGTTAACTAGTTTTTTGTCCTCCACATCCTCCACTCTTTTCTCCTATGAAAAGCATGTATGAGTTGTCCTTCCATCACCTTTTATCTTGCCTAAGTTTTTTTTCCAATTCGTGAGCTCCTTGACTGTTTTGGAAACTACTTTATGCACATATGGGGGATTTGCTTAATTTTAGTAAGCCTGCTTTTGACTAGATTCGAATTGCCTCCTCATGCATTCAAATCACTTATGTAATTATTTATTGCAGTAGCCTATGATGTTACATGTTTGGCTATTGTACACTGAGTTAATACAGTTTAGTGTTCAGCTCCATATTCAGTCTCTTTTGTGAGTTATTTTGCATGTACAATTGATAATTGTTGTGAGTGTAATTGTTCTATCACTGGGTTCAATTTCCACATGGTATCAGATCCTTTATAGATCGATTTCTCTCCTTCCAATTTGTTTTGTAGGTTCAACATCAGTGACTGGGAGCCTTCTATTGACAGCCGAGACAATTTCTGAGCTATGGATCAATCTCAGAAGATCATCTTGACTCCCTTCAAATTCTTTGAATGGAAAGCAGAGATGGAGATACTGTTGAGAGCGAAAGGCCTCTACAAAGTGACTATGGCAATAGAAGCAGAGCCCAATGCAGCTGCAGAGAAGATAAAATGGCACAACAGGAGGGATGAGGCCTATGGTCTCTTGTGTTTGAGTATTTCCAGAGACCTCCTTTTCCATCTTAATGGATTGACATCACCGAATGAAGTATGGGAGAATCTTGTTGATATTTTTGGAAAGACAAATGAGATGAGGGGACATCAAATAAAAAATGAAGTGATCTCCCTGAGTCCCAATATCTTTGAATCCCTGCAACTCTATTTCTCCAAGTTCAAAGCACTTGTTTTGCAACTAAAACAATGTGGGATCAAAAAGAAGGATGATCAGCTGGTCTTGGCCATACTCTCAAAGCTTGGCCCTGACTATTCAGTGTTTTTTTTTACCTTCTATGCCACAAAGTTGACAGCTTGAACCTGGAAGATGCCTAGCCTTGCATATTTCATGGAATCTCTCACACAAGAACAAGATAAGCTGGTGATGATGGGCACCGTCAAACCATCCAAATACCAAGCTCTGGTTGCTGGAGATTTGAGGGTGGATTCAAAAAGTAAAAAGAAAGCTAAAAAGCCGCCTGAGCAAAATAGAGACAAGAACAAGTCTCTGGAGGAGCCTCAAGGTTCCAAGAATAACTACCAGAAGAAGAAGAATAAAGGAGAAATGAGCAATGCGTATACTGCAGTAAGGGAAATCATACTGAGAGCTCCTGCATGAAGAAGCAAATAGACATGCTGACCCAACTCCTGGAGAAGAATGGAATCTCCCTTCCAGACAGCTCAAAGAAGAGAGAAGGAGGATCAAGTTCAAAAGATAGAGAGAGAGTTCATGCATTGGTTGCTGGCACATCAAGCTCACCTAGTTTCATCATTGATTCTGGAGCTTCAAGACATATGGTTTCGACCAAGGAGGCATTTGCCTCACTTGACATGTCGAAAGGTCCACCAATAGTACTGGGAGATGACTCTCTCACTGAAAGTTTGGGCAAAGGGAGGATTGATCTTGATCATGGTTAGTTCAGCAATGTGTTGTATGTTCCTAGTCTTGCCTCCAACCTCTTATCAATGTATCAGATGACTCACACTAGGTCTCCAAAGAATGTCATATTCTCCCCTGATGAATTTGAGATCACAGAGATCTCAAGTGGTAAAGTCATTGCAAAAGGAGTTGCAAATCATACTTCCAAGGTATACATGTTCTCACACTTCCTACCCTACTCAAACCCCTCTTCTCTTCTAATTCATGCTAATGAGGCAAGAAAGCTTTGGCATGAAAGAATTGGCCACCTAAATTACAAGTATCTTTCTGATCTTAGTGAAAAAGAGATGGTCATAGGGTTACCCAAGATAAAAATTTTCCAAAGGAGTCTGCCAAGGTTGTATCCTAGGAAAACACCCAGAGCATAAATTTGAGAGAGCTAGTCATGAGAGAACCTCTGCAGCCCTCGAGTTGATCCACAGTGATTTTGCTGGCCCATTCCCTCATATGTCCATGAGTCAGGTCAAATATGCATTGAATTTCATAGATGACTTTTCCAGGTATTGCTGGGTTTACTTCCTAAAACACAAGTCTGAAGTTTTTGGCCTCTTCAAAGTCTTTAAGGCTTTGGTTGAAAACCAGTCTGGGAGGAAACTCAAGGTCTTCAAATCTGAAAATGGTGGTGAGTATGTCAAGTTTGAGTTTATTCAATATTGTGTAGATGCAGGTATTCAGATGCAGCATTCTATCCCTTACACACCACAACAGAATGGTGTTGCTGAGAGGAAGAACAGATCACTGAAGGAGATGGCAACATGCATGATGGAGGCCAAAAATTTGCCACCAAAGTACTGGGCCGAAGCTATAAACTATGCAGCCTATATCCAAAATAGGGTGCCTCATAAAAAGCTTGATGGTATGACTCCTTTCGAAGCATGGAGTGGGCACAAGCCAGATGTGACCCATTTCAGGATTTTTGGCTCAAAGGCTTGGGCTAGAATTCCAACATAAAAGAGGAAGGCTTTGCAGCCCCAAAGCCAAGAGTGTCTGTTTTTTGGGTACTCTAAAGATTCAAAAGGGTACAAGCTGATAAATTTGAGCACAAACAAAGCCTTCATTGAAAGGTGTGTTCAGCTTCAAGAAGAACCCCTAGCAGCAATGGAAGTTGGAGAAGCCTCTTCACCACCAGATCCTCTGAAAGTAAGTGAAGAGATTGTTGAACATGGTGATTCTAATATGTCTGATAGTGATGAGTTTATTGCAGATACTAACAGCCATAAAAGGCCAAAATGGGCATCCAATACCATTCACGCAGCAGGAGAGCTAGCTGGGAATCCTGATGACCCTAGGAGGACTAGATCTCAATTTGAGAGTTCTCTGTGCATGAAGGATCCTATGTTTGTTGAGAAATGCTATCTGATGATGGAATCGGATCCTTAGACATATGAATATGCAGCAAGAGATCCAAGATGGAAAGAATCCATGAAGGAAGAGTTCAACTCACTCCAGAATAGCAACACTTGGAAGCTGGTAGATCTTCCCCCAGGGAGGAAGCTAGTTCAGTGTAAGTGGGTGTACAAGACCAAATTTGCTATTGATGGTTCACCTCTGAAGTACAAGGCCAGATTGGTATCCAAGGGATACTCATAGGTTCATGGCATAGATTACAATGAGACCTTTGCACCAGTGGCAAAGATGGACTCCATCAGGCTAGCCTTAGCCATTGGAGCTTCAAAGCAATGGGAGGTACATCACATGGATGTAAAGTGTGCCTTCTTGAATGGAGATATCACTGAAGAGATATACATGCAGCAGTCTCAAGTATTTTCTACTAACCCATCTCTTATGTGCAGGTTGAGAAAGTCATTGTATGGGCTAAAGCAAGCCCCCAGGGCTTGGTATGCCAAGATTGATAGCTTCTTGCTATCACTGAATTTTGTTCGATGCAAATCAGATCCAAATGTCTATTTGAAGTTAATTAATGGTTCATTAATGATCAATGTGTTATACGTTGATGACCTTCTCATTATAGGACGCTCAAAGGATGAGATTTCTTCCTTGAAGGGTGCAATGAACCAAGCCTTCTCCATGACAGATTTGGGGCTCTTAAGCCAATTCTTGGGGCTTGAGATTGCTCAAACCAAAGCTGGAATAAATGTGCACCAATCCAAGTATGCCTTGGATTTACTAAACAAATTTAGAATGAAGGATTGCAAGCCAAGCAAGACTCCTTTCCTTTTAGGAGTGAAGCTTGAAGAAGTTGATTCTTCACCTATGGTAAACAATACACTGTATACGCAATTGATTGGATGTTTGTTGTATCTTACACATACTAGACCTGATATTTCTTATGCACTAAGTGTGGATTATAAATACATGGATCAGCCTCATGAGATTCATTGGAAAGAAGCCAAAATGATCCTTAACTTTGTTCAGGGAACAAGGACACATGGGATCTTCTATAAAGCAAAATCTGATCTTGATTTGATTGGGTTTACTGACAATGATTGGGCAGGTGATAGCATAGATAGAAAGTACACATCAAGATATGTGTTCATGCTTGCAGAAGGGCCAATCAGTTGGTCAAGCAAGAAACAGAGTGCCGTTGCACTCTCATCTACAGAAGCAGAGTACAGAGGAGTTGTAAATGCAGCAATTCAATGTTTATGGTTGCAGGGGTTACTTGGAGAGTGTGGCTTTGAATAAGAATACTCAACTACTATCTACTGTGATAATCAGAGTACCATTCAAATATATAATGATCCAGTTCAGAAGTAGAGAACCAAACACATTGAGATCCATATGCACTACATCAGAGAGCTTGTGCATGATGGCGCCATTCACCTACTCTTCTGTTCATCGTCAGAACAAGTAGCTGATATCTTCACCAAAGAATTTTGTGAGAAGACCTTCAGCAATCTCAAATCACTGCTGGGTATTGATGATCATGCTGTGAAGCATGAGTGAAGACAAGATTTCCAAATTTTTTTTTACAGTCCATGTTTAAGGGAGGATTTTCCCACTGGGTTTTTGCCTCTTTCCTTAGTTAAATGGACATACAGTATGTAAAGGGTGACTAAGCCTTATTGCTAGGCCCTATAATTTTCTGATATATTACTCATAAGTCAGTATTAAGGGGGGGTGTTAGAATAATCAACCCATAGTTAGCTACCTTAGACATTAATTAATCCATTTTTGTCTTATTTGCCTAGTTTCTATGTTCCATCATATGCAAGTTGTCATCTACACATCGATAGTGGTCAAACTTGATAATTTTGACTCATGGAGTGCTTGGGAAACCTTAAGGAATCAAATATAATTTATTCCTAGCCTCCTAGGCACCCTTCTGTTTTTTTTTTGCTTTATTGCCTGCTTTTTCAGTGCTTTAAGGCAATTGGGAAAGTTTGACTATGTGAGGTTAACTAGTTTTTTGTTCTCCACATCCTCCACTCTTTTCTCCTATGAAAAGCATGTATGAGTTGTCCTTCCATCACCTTTTATCTTGCTTAGTGCTTTTTCCAATTCATGAGCTCCTTGACTGTTTTGGAAACTACTTTATGCACCTATGGGGGATTTGCTTAATTTTAGTAAGCCTTCTTTTGACTAGATTCGAATTGCCTCCTCATGCATTCGAATCCATTATGTAATTATTTATTGTATAAGCCTATGATGTTATAGGGTTGGCTATTGTACACTGATTTAATACAGTTTAGTTTTCATCTCCATATTCAGTCTCTTTTGTGAGTGATTTTGCATGTACAATTGATAATTGTTGTGAGTGTAATTCTTCTATCACTGGGTTTAGTTTCCACATGCAACCCTGTTGAAACCCTCTACACATAGTGGGTAAGGGTTCCACCTCCAAAACCTACAAAATCAACCTATACTACTATGAGGACAACCTGCAAACAAAGTTAATGGAAAAACCTGCAAATAGAGATGAGGGTTAGAAAACAAAACAAGTAAATAAACATGCATGAAAAGAATCTATACCTCATTCAGGTGGAAATGGGCCACCATGCCCTAGCTCATGGGAGCACCTCTCTTTCTTGGTTGGGGAGCAATGGCTTGGGGAAATGGAGATGAAGGTGAGGGAGAGTGGGTGGTTTGAGAGCAAGAGGTCTCAAAGCATCCATGGGCAGCATAACAATATGGAAATGAGGAGTGTTTTGAGAGTGACCCGGCACCCTTGTTTTATAGTTTTTCCTAGGGGTTTGAGGGTTTTAAGCCCTTGGTCAAGGCTTTAGCCCATTTTTTGGGTATTTACCCCTTCCTCCCTAACTTTAGCCCCTTTCAGGGTTTTAGCCCCTTTTTGAGGGCTTTAGCTCCTGGGGGTCTATTTTGGGCTTTTTTGGGGGGGTTTTAGCCCTTTTCTTCATCCTTGGGCTCTTTTGGAGGTGTGGGGGTCAAATGGAAGGTCTTATGGGGTGAAATGAGTGTTGTGGGATGGTGTCCTTGGGTGGTGTAGGCCATGGAGATCTGTGTGGGGGATTTTTGGGTTAACAAGAAGCTCATGTAACTTTCTTTCTTTTGCATAATAAATTGCTCCAAGTAGCTATTTTTCTAGGGCCGTGGATTGTTTCCATCTCAAGGGTTTTAACCACGTGACAAACATCGGTGTGTTGATATGTGATATATTTGTGTGAAGCAGTATCTGAAGGTGTTCGGTCTTTTGAGAGTGCCATGTATACCCGAACATGGTATCAGATCTTTTATGAAGAGCCGCTTTCGATTTTGATCAAGATCTGGAACTGGTGTTACCGAAACTTTGAAATGGTTTCTGGTTTTGTATTTTCTGTGCATTTGTGGCCTGTGGGAGCTATTCCATTGCATCCAAAGTGTAGCTTCCATTGGGAAATAGTTTTTGTTTCACCGAAAACCATTTTTGTTTGCTCCAAAAACACCCATTTCGGAAAATCTGAAGGTATAATGTTATAGTGATGGATTTTTTTTTTGTAAATCTCTCATATTTTATCATTTTATTATTAGATCCTTTTTTTTTTAGTCTCATACTGTTTCCTTCCTTGACTATGTATGCTCTTTGCCGTGCACCTTGCGCGATCGCGGCGAATTAGAAACAGTAAGGGAAAGTTTTTTTTTTCTTGTCTTCTCGGCTATGTGTGCTCTTTGCCGTGCACTTTGTTCGATCATGGCAAATCAGAAACAACAAGAAAACTTGAAAACGTAGACTTTCTGGGTAAGCTAACCAAGATCTAACCCCATTGTGTGGAATTTTTTTTTTGTTTTTGTTTTTCATTTTTTGTGATTTGCAGGAAAAGAAAGCAAGCACGAAGAATGAGAGAGAATGATTAAAAAAAAAACCCTTCCTCTTTCCATTATTTTATGTACCTTTTAAACTTAGCTCACTTGGTCCAAAGTTGCTTTATTACTTAATAGGTCTTGATTTCAAGTCTTATTAAGCTACTTTTTAGTGCATGCAATTTCTATTTTCAAGTTACTTTATTGTAAAAGTGCATCTCACATAAATAAAATAAAATAAAAGTGAGTCACTTAATTTTTTTAATTTATTGCCGCACTATTTAAAAGTCACATTATTGTAAAAGTGAACATCACTTATTCTACAAAAGTGGTTCACTTCAAAGCAACTTTATTGTAAAAGTGATTGTCAAAGGTTGATCTTGGGAAGAGGGGGCTTATTTTTTTAGTTGGTCAAGTTAATATCTATCACATCACTATTGGGGACATCTTCAACTTTTTCTTTGATCAAGCATAACTTCATCATCCAAAATCAGTTTTAAGTGTTGTTTTTTTTAAAACCGCATATTTTTTTCGAGCTCTTTGCATCTAGATAGTTAGTTTCTATTCTTTCAGCCATTATTTTACAGTATGGCTTCCCCTTGTGATATTATACTTACAAGTCCTAACTATTTCTCATGGAAATCTGGTATGGAGGATGTTCTGTGAAGTAGGGGACTTTTCAGGATAACCTCAGCGAAAGAAACAGAACCCACTGATGATGATAAGAAAATTAAATGGGAAAATAGATGTGATGAATCTCATGGATTGATTGGGATGTCAATCTCTACTGATTTGTGATTCCACATATCTCGAATTAATGAACCTAATCTCGCTTGGGAAAAGTTGGAATTTGTGTTTGGTAAACACAATGAAATTCGGGGTCATCAACTTGAGAATGAGTTGCTTTCCTTGAATCCAAATGATTTTTGTGCATTCAATACTATTTATCTAAGTATAAAACTCTTAGACTATTATGTGCAGAATGCAAGATTAAGAAAGAAGACAAACAATGTATTTATCATATTATTTCAAAACTTGGACCTGTATATTCTATTTTTGTATCTATATTCTACTCCATGAAAGAATCCTTGACTGCAACTAGCTATCAAGAGCCTAGCCTTGAATCCTTTTGTGATTCCTTAATTAGAGAGCAAGATAAGCTCATTCATCTTGGAATAATTAACAATGCAGATACATCTGGGAAAGCCTTATTATCCCAACAGAAAGAAAAGTCCAAGCCTTCCAAGAAACAGAATTTTCGCAATAATAAGCAAAACAACAAGGGTCCCAAACCTTCTCAGTCAACTCCTTCTTTAAAAAATGACAAAGGATCCAATCAAAAAGGAAAGAAGACTGAGCATCATTGCATTTTTTGTGGGAAAGATAATCATGATGAATCTAAGTGTTTTGAGAAGATGGCAGCCTTGGAAGCAGCAATGAAGAAGCACCACATTAGTCTAGATTTGTCTTCAGAATCTAACTCTCATGGACATGCACTTTGTGCTTCTGGTTACTCTTATACTACATTTTCTTCTTCTACTTCAAATGAATGGCTCATTGATTCTGGAGCATCTTATCATATGGCTAAGGATCAAGCCATATTTTTTACTATGCATGAATGTAACAGCAAACAAATATTTGTTAGTGATGACAGATCTCTAAGTGTTGTAGGATCTGGAACAGTTCCAGTAGAAAATGGTCATTTCAGTGATGTACTATGTGTTCCAAAAATTTCCTGCAATCTATTATCAGTCTATCAAATTACTCAATCAGGTGAAGGTAAAACTGTGACGTTTACACCTCACCAAGTTGTAATCAAGGATTTTAAAAATCCTCAAAATGTCCTTGCTACTGGAACTGTTGATGATATTACCAAGTTGTACAAATTTAACAACTTTGGGTCATCACCTTTTCCTTATGTTTTTGTTGCTCATAGTGATAACTTGAGCAAACTTTGGCATGATCGATTTGGTCACTTAAATTATCGCTCATTGCAACAACTATGTAAAGACAATATGGTGATTGGTCTTCCAATGGTATCTTGTAAGGATGGTGTTTGTTCCAATTGTGTACTCAGAAAACATCATCGAGACATTTTTGACAAACGTGCCTCTTGGCATGCCTCAATTCCTTTGGAGCTTGTGCATAGTGACTTGTATGGTCCTGTTCCATCTGCTTCCTTTTCTGGTTTCAAATATTTCTTAACTTTCATTGATGACTACTCTAAACACACTTGGGTTTACTTCCTAAAACATAAGAGTGAAGTATTTAACATGTTCTTGGCCTACAAGGCCCTTGGTGAAAAACAATCTGGTCATCAAATTATTAAGTTAAGATCTGACAATGGAGGAGAATATGTTAACAACAAGTTCACTAATTTCTGCACTGAACAAGGAATCCAACAACAACACACTATTCCATATACACCACAACAAAATGGTGTAGCTGAACTAAAGAACCACACTTTAAAAGAAATGGCTAATTGTATGATCCAATCTAAGGGACTAAGTCTTCAATATTGGGTTGAGGTCATAAATTGTGCAAATTACATAGTTAATCACACACCCACTAAATTTTTACAATCTATAACATCGGAAGAAGCATAGAGTAAAATTAAACCAGATGTAAGTCACTTTCGTGTGTTTGGTTGTGAAGCATGGGCTCACATTCCAGATGAAAAATGGAAAGGATTGCAGCCTAAATGTGAACAGTGCATATTTGTTGGATATTCTGAAGATGTAAAAGGTTATAGACTTCTTCAACCCCATTCACATGATATAATCATTAGAAGAGATGCTAAATTTGATGAAAATCTCTTGGCCTATGAGCCTAACTTGGCGGGTGTGCCATCTTTGGCCTGTGAGCCTGATTTGGCGATTGTGCCTTCTTCTTCTTCCAACTTCCTTGACAGGTTTCCAACTCCAGTTTCTAATGATGACAGTGAGGATGAAAATCCACCTCCACCTGCTCTCCAATTTCACCAACACCAATACTTCCTCGATGGGTCCATTCAACATGTGAAGTGGCTGGTGATCTTGTCGGTGATACTAGAGAACAACGTCGAACATGTTCTCAGTTTTAGCGAGCCTCTTCTCTTTTGGCTCAAGTTTCTAAGAATCATGATCTAGAAACTTTTGTAGAAGCTTCAGGAAATCCATATTGGGATGCAGCTATGGATGAAGAACATCGTTCCTTAATGGTGAACGATACTTGGGATCTTGTTCCTCTTCCAAAAGGAAGAAAACTTGTCAGATGTATATGGGTCTACAGAACTAAGTATGCATTAGATGGAAGTGTTGAAATACTTAAGGCAAGGTTATTTTCCAAAGGTTTTTCCTAAGTTGAATGGATTGACTACAATGAAACCTTTGCCCCTATAGCAAAAAAGAACTCCATCTACCTTGTTCTTTCCCTTGCAGCCTTACAGAACTAGGAAGTCCATCAAATGGATGTCAAGTATGCCTTCCTACATGGTGATTTACATGAGGAAATTTACATGGAACAACCTCCTGGATATCTTCAGAATAACTCTAGCCTTGTTTGTCTCCTTAAGAAATCCTTATATGGCCTTAAGCAAGCTCCTAGAGCTTGGTATGCCAAAATGGATAGCTTTCTCCTTGACATTGGTTTTTCTAGATGCCATTCTGGCCCCAATGTCTATACCAAGAAAGGAGGAAACAGTCACGTCCCCATGCCTCCGACCGGCAAAGAGGACGCGAACTCCATGGCTTAAACCAGCCGGGCTAAGTTCCCCATGAACATGTACAGGCTTAAAAATTCATAAACATAATGCTTAAACATACACACATGAACATTTATCATGCACAGATGCAATCATCTATCATACACAGCGGAAACATCATACATTTAAGCCAGCATTCATTCAACATGTTCATTTCATATTCATTAACAGACATTACAGTTGCAGAAGTAAAATGGACAGATCACTTATCTTATGAAGAACTCCTTCCGCAACCAGCTACGTCGCTGCAACATACCACCCAACCATAGGCCAGCGTGCTCCTTAATCTCTCAGCAGCGCTGCCACCCCCGAGCTGGGCATGATTCTCCAAGGAATAAGGGAACAAGCAGGCTTACACATAGCCAGGGATACACAAAACATAGCCAAGCCAACACAGTTGGGTTTATCAGGCCATTAGGGAGTTAGAGAAGGCAGATTGCTAAGCTGGTGAGCTCATTGCAGAGCCAAGGACACCTACACTAGAACTAGCCCGACCTCTAAGAAACCCATCCACACCCAACACAAGGAATCAGTCCCTTCTCCGCTACACATTCCCTCAGGCCCTGTATTCCCTTCCAGTGCTATTCAGGGGTGATGGAGAAGAAGGCGAGCCCTCTGGCTCTGTCTGTGTGGTTCCAGCCACCAGGTTTATCAAGCAAAACTAATCCAACATCCATGCTCCTCTCACAGTCCGAAGACCAACAATTGCACGTATGTAATCAAGTCAACTGTCAGAGCTTAAACAGGGAAAACAAATTCTGAGTCATTATTGGCCCTCTCGTGGCCAAAATAACTCTCAGGCGAATTTACAACAGCCCCCAGCATGTAAGGAAGACCACAACCAACAACGTGGAGAAACACAGCCCATCCTGGGCAACAAAATCACCAAGAAAACATACACAGACCGAGTTGGGGAAGAAATTATAGTCTCCCAGCCTGTGGGTGAGCGTGAGCAACAATGCAGAACCCAAAATCGTCCCATGAGTACAGGATACGGCCACACTATTCACCAATCCACAGAGGAAAACTGCTGCGTGGGTAAATCCAGCAAAATCCTGTGCGTGAAGACCAAAACGGGAAGGAATCCCTCTGTGTGAGAATGCACACCAATGGAGAGGATGCGAATTTGTAGGAGAAAATCACGTGGGTAAAACCCAGGGAAATTCCTGTGCGTGAAAATAGTGAGCGGCCAAATGGGGAGTGCGTGAAGGTGAACAGCTTCCAAGAGGACGTGAATTTTCAGTGCATGGGTGCTCAGCAACTCATGGAGAGGAGAAGAATGTCTGCGTGAGTGGTGATAGCCGTTTTTCCTTTCCATTCAGAAGTCAACTATGGGTGGAGTGTGCGTGGAGGCATGGACTGACAGTCCTGCCACCCCACTCCCAAAACAATTAACTGCCATCACTTCCCTCAGCTACCAACAGAAATTATTAACTGAAGGTGGTTGGAATAAAACAAAAGAAGATGACACATGGGTTTTTCCCCCCTTTTGGCTCAAGGTTTGACAATTCCCTCCCACATCCTTATCCTTGGGAAAATCATGCCCCATTCGATTTAGTTGTCGCGACCGTAGCTGGTTGTGTTCATTTTAATTATAGATGCATATTTACATGGCGACCAACATAATATATGCCACATGCCCCGATATACGATCGGTGACAAATTTAAATCCTAAACATAATGTGACCGATCAATGGTGGGGCCTTGGCCTTTAACTCCACACCATGATCATTTACAATATACACATCATATACATCTAATGTAACAGGGTCAAAACTAGGACATTACATTCCCCTCCCCCTTCAATAGCACTGTCCTCAGTGCTTTACAAAATTTGAACAAAATGCTACACTGGTATTGCCTCAGTGTTCCGCAGAATTGAACAAAAATGGATGTGCCAATCGCATGGCATCCTCCAGCTCCCATGTAGCCTCTTCGGGTCCGTAGTGCTCCCATTGCACCTTTACCTGACCTATGGCTCGGTTTTGGAGCATTGTGACCTTCCTATTAAGGATGCACATTGGCTCGATTCGGAACTCTCCCTCGGGTTCCACCTGAATCACATCCCAATTTATCACATGGTTAGGATCATGTACATATCTCTTAAGCAAAGAAACATGAAAAACATTATGAGCTCTAGTGCTAGCAGGCAATGCAAGTCTATATGCAACTGGCCCTATTCTTTCAAGCACTTCAAACGGCCCACAATATCTCGGCGATAACTTGGCACAACTACCAAGCTTCAAGGAACTCTTCCTTGCTCTCACTCTAAGGTAAACATGATCCCCAACACTAAACTCCCTGTTCACCCTATGCTTATCTGCATAGCTTTTCTGTCTGTCATGTGCTACTTTTAGCTTCTGCCTGATCTTTACAACCTCTTGCTCCATCTCCTTGAGCAATTCCGGTCCAAGCATAATCCTTTTCACCGGATTATCCCAAGTCACTGGTGTCCTACACCTTCTTCCATACAAAGCTTCATACGGACTCATCCCCAAGGATGCTTGATGTCCATTGTTATAAGCAAACTCTACCAAGTTTAAGTAATCTTCCCACTTGGTTGGTTTGTCCATTACGTACATGCGAAGCATGTCTTCAAGCACCTGATTAACTCTTTCTGTTTTCCCATCTGTCTGAGGATGGTATACGGTGCTGAAATTTAGCTTTGTACCCAAATCTGCAAACAACCCCTTCCAAAAGTTGGAAGTGAACTTGACATCTCTGTCAGATACTATTGCCTTCGGAAATCCATGCAATTTGAATATCTCCTTCATGAATATCTTTGCAATGTCTCCAGTCTCATACGTAGACTTAACCGGTATAAAATGTGCTGCCTTTGTCAACTTGTCTACCACAACCATGATAGAATCATGTTGTCTCCAAGTCATTGGCAATCCTGTAATAAAATACATGGAAATAACTTCCCATTTCCATTCTGGAACTGGCAAAGGCTGCAACAAACCTGCTGGATGTTGATGCTCAACCTTTACCTGTTGACATTTCATACACCTTGAAATGTACTCAGCCATATCCTTTTTCATTCCTAGCCAAAAATACTGCTTTCTTGCTGTAGCAATTGTCTTTTGATATCCTGGGTGACCAGAATATGGAGCTTGATGGATTTCATCCATAACAACTCTCCTCAAATCTGCTACATTCGGAATATAAATTCTGCCTTTATAAGTGAGAAGTCCATCTTCTTCCAATTTATATCCCTCATACCTCTTCTCGAGACTTTGCTGCTGCAATTTGTCTTTTACCTGCTCATACAATTCATCTCCGACAACATGATTAATAATATGCTGCCTCAAATCTGATTGGCAAATACTAAGAGATGCCACATGCATTTCTCGCATCTTCCTGCTGAGTGCATCAGCTACCTTATTCGCTTTTCCCTTTATGTGCTTGATTTCAAAATCAAACTCACATAAAAACTCCAGCCATCTTGCTTTCCTAGCATTCAAGGTAGGCTGATCAAAAAAATACTTCAGTCCACAATGATCTGTCCTGAGCTCAAATATCCTACCCATCAAGTAATGCCTCCACATCTTGAGAGCATGTACTATGGCTGCAAACTCTAGATCATGGGTGGCATAATTCTTCTCATGCTCCTTCATCTTTCTCGACTCATAACATATCACGTGGTTGTCCTGCACAAGGACTCCTCCAAGCCCTTATCCGCATGCATCTGTACACACCACAAAAATCTTTCTCTGGATCCACAACTTTCAATACTGGTGCACTGGTGAGAAGATTCTTCAACCTCTGAAAACTTTCTTCACATCTCGATGTCCATTCGAACTTCATCCCCTTCTTTTGCAAAGAAGTGATTGCATGTGAAACTTTGGAGAATCCTTCAATGAATCTCCGATAGTATCCTGCAAGTCCCATGAAAGATCTTACATCTGTCACATTTCTTGGAGTAGGCCAATTCATAATGGCTTCAATCTTTTCAGGGTCCACAGATATACCCTCCTCTGAGATAATGTGACCCAAATACTGAATTCTATCTCTATATAAGTCACACTTGCTCAGCTTTGCATACAACTGGTGTTCCCTTAGCACTTACAATGTCAATCTCAAATGCTCTTCATTCTCTTCCTCATTCTTATAATAAACAAGAATGTCATCAAGGAAAACAAGAACAAACTTGTCTAAATACCTGCTGAAGACACTATTCATAAGGCACATAAATGTAGCTGGTGCATTTGTGAGGCCAAATGGTACCACTACAAACTCATAATGGCCATACCTTGTCTTGAAGGCTATCTTATGAATTTATTCATCCTTGATCCTTACCTGATGGTAACCAGACCTCAATTCAATCTTGGAAAATACCCTTGCTCCTCTCATTTGATCAAAGAGGTCATCAATCCTAGGCAAAGGATATTTATTCTTCATAGTAACCTTGTTTAGTTGCCTGTAGTCAATACATAACCTGAGTGTACCATCTTTCTTCTTTACAAATAGAACTGGTGCTCCCCAAGGAGACACACTCGACCGAATATCCTTCTTTTCCAATAGCTCTTGCAGCTGCATTTTCAACTCTAGCATTTCCGGTGTACTCATCCTGTAGGGTGCCTTGGACACTGGTGCTGCTCCTGGCACAAGTTCAATTGTGAAATCAATGTCCCGCTTTGGAGGAAGCCCTGGAATCTCATCAAGAAACACATCCTTGAATTCCTGTAACACCTGATAGTCCTCCAACCTGGGGGTTTCATCTCTCATTTCCTCCAAAATCTGAGTTGCATAAAACTGGCAACCCTTCCTACAGAACTTCTTTAACTGCATTGCTGAAACCTACCATACTGAAATCACCTTTGGAATGCCCTTCACAACTACTAGGTTTCATTCCTCATTCATGCATTTGAAAGTCTTATTGTAGCAATCAAGCTTCACCCTGTGAGCTTCTAACCAATCCATTCCAATGAGAACATCATAGGAACCAAGCGGTAGAACATTCATATCTACACACGTGACCAATCCATTCATGACCAATGGACATTTCTCTACCACTTCACTAACCTTTCTCTTAGTTCCAGTGGCTAGCTGAACTAACCAAGACTTCCTATGCTTTACTTTCTTAAAAGCACAAGTCTCCACTACTCTAGGAGTAATGTAACTGTGAGTAGAACCAGGGTCAATCAAAATAGAAATAGATTGCTCAGCAATCTTACCTGCTACTTCAACTACATCTGACTGGTGATCTACCTGGCGATCCTCCAGTGCTGCATAAATCCTAGGAACTGCCCTTGCTACTTGACCCACTGTTTCTGCTTCTTGAATGTTATAAGCTGGCCTTGCACTCTCATTCTCGAGTGGACAAATCCTGCGCATGTGGGGTCGTCCACATTTCCAACATTGAAGTGGCCCTCTATTTTGTTGTGGATCTTTAGGCTTTTCTCCTGTCACTCCAACTGGCTTATTCATAGCTTGAGATGGCTGCTTTTGCTGGTTTCTGAAGCTGGAAGGTTTGAAACCTTTCTTTCTTTGGTCAAACTTCTCATTCTTCTTGTCCTTCCATGCCTTGTGGTAATCCGACTTACCTTTTCTTTGCTCATAGCAATATTTAGCCTTCCTTATTACTTCTTTAAGAGTTCTCGGTTCATAGAACTCAATTCTATCTTTGTAAGAATGAGGTAATCCACTTAGAAAATGCTGGACCTTCACTTTTTCATCTCTGATGTACCGGACATACCTCAACAGCTCCAAAAACTTATTAGCATACTCTTCGATGGTCTACTGTCCCAATCTCAACTCATGGAACTCCTTAATCTTGTCATCATAATACCTGTCAGATAGATATTTCTGCTTGAAATACTTCTTAAACTATTTCCACTTAAGCCTCCTTTCAATGATCTTCTTCACTTGCTTGAAGTGTTCCCACCAAATGGATGCTCTTCCATTCAGATTGAATATGGCAACCCTTGCCTTCATGTTTCCTGAATAATCATGCACTTGGAAGTACTTCTTAATACCAAGAAGCCAAGCTTTAGCCTCTTGTCCAGTCTTTACCTCACCATCAAACGTAGGAGGTTTAGCTTTCTTAAATTCATCACGAGAGCGATCCCTATGGTGTCTCTTTCTTTTTCTTTTATGAGAAGAAGAACTTGAATCCCCACTAGATTCTTCGGAATCAAATGATCCACTAGAAGTCCTTCTCCTTCTCCTAGTGCTGCTCTTACTGCCTTCTAGTCTTGCTGTACCTCATCCAGAGTCTATCTTTCTTTGCAAATCTGTCAAACTTTGCAACATAGCAGCATTCAACTGATACTGCTCTTCCTGTGCTTTAATTAAGCTTCTCATAGTTGTTGCAACATCTGATGGTGTCTCTTGGAATCTCCTTCCATTAGACTCTATGTCATCATTTCTATTACGGACATTTTCTCCCATGGCATCTCGGGCATGCTCATCAGAATCCTGAGCATCATGTTCGTCATGAGTTCTCATACTGAACCACCCCTTACTTACCAAACTGCACTACCTGGAATACTTCTCTTGAAGGTGACTATAATTCTGCAAACATGTTAATAACACAATTGTTAGATGCATACATTGATACAAACCAACATTACTTACCTTCTCTTGGAAATTATAAATTACAAGTTTTCCAAAACATATAATTTTCTTCCTCAAAGAATGTCTACCTGAGGGGGATGACGGGGGTCAAGGGGGCTTGCCCCCTTGTGGCTTTTAGATCGCTACCAATTTCTCTTTTTCAACCCTAAAAATTCCCCTGAAAAACAGCTGAAAAATCCCTCTAAAAACAGTTGAAATCAGCTGAGAAATCTCATGGAAAACTCAAAATTTTCCTTTCCTTCACATCGGAAGTCGGATGTCTTTCCACATCGAAAGTCAGATGACTTTCCACATCGGAAGTCGGATGACTTTGTCGTCCGCTGAATCGGCACCTGGAACCATTCTTCCTTCCGCAGAGTCGGCTCCTCTTTCCATTCTTTCTTCCATCGAATCGGCTCCCGGAACACTCTCTCTTCCGATTTGGCAATTAGAACAACTTGAACGTCGGACGTCGGCAGAATTTCGACATCAGAAGCCAAATGAATTTGGCTTTCGCAACGGCGGCTCGCCAAATCTTAACTTCTCCCGATCGGCACTTAGAACAATTTTAACTTCGAGTGTCAGCTGACTTTTGGATCGGAATCCTTAATGTTCCTGCTTCCACAATGGCGGCTCACAAAAGTCTGAACCCTTCCGATTTCCGCTCTTTCTCTTGCGGCGTCAGCAGTATTTTTGATCGGCCGGCAAATGCCGTCGGCTTCCGCAACGGCGGACGCGCAAACCATAACTTCTCCCGATCGAAACTTAGAACAATGAACGTCAGACATCGGAATACTTTTGACATCGAAAGCCAAATGACTTTGGATTCCGCAATGGCAGCTCACCAAAGTCTAAATCCTTCCGACGTCTGATCTTACTTGGAGAATTTTCAACTTTTCGGACGTCGGCGGTCTTTCTGGATCGGAAGCCTTAATGCTTCCACTTCCGAAACGGTGGATGGGGGACTTCTAACTCTTCCGCAATGGCGGAATTTTTGACTTCTCCAACCCTTTCGCAACGACGGAAGCTTTACTTCTCCAACCCTTCCGCAACGGCGGAAGCTTTACTTCTCCAACCCTTCTGACTACTCAAAATTTCAATAAAAATTTTAAATTTTCACAGTCTTCCACTAGTTTGGCTAGGAAGAATGAGATACACCTCTGTCAGTTGCTCCTTCTCGGCCCATAGAGGCCCACTGCTGCAACCCAAGGCTCTGATACCATGCAGTCACATCCCCATGCCTCCGACCGGCAAAGAGGACGTGAACTCCATGGCTTAAACCACCCGGGCTAAGTGCCCCATGAACATGTACAGGCTTAAAAATTCATAAACAGAATGCTTAAACATACACACATGAACATTTATCATGCACAGATGCAATCATCTATCATACACAGTGGAAACATCATACATTTAAGCCAGCATTCATTCAACATGTTCATTTCATATTCATTAACAGACATTACAGTTGCAGAAGTAAAATGGACAGATCACTTATCTTATGAAGAACTCCTTCCGCAACCAGCTACGTCGCTGCAACGTTCCACCCAACCATAAGCCAGCGTGCTCCTTAATCTCTCAGCAACACTGCCACCCTCGAGCTGGGAATAATTCTCCAAGGAATAAGGGAACAAGCAGGCTTACACATAGCCAGGGATACACAAAACACAGCCAAGCCAACACAGTTGGGTTTATCAGGCCATTAGGGAGTTAGAGAAGGAAGATTGCTAAGCTGGTGAGCTCATTACAGAGCCAAGGACACCTACACTAGAACTAGCCTGACCTTTAAGACACCCATCCACACCCAACACAAGGAATCAGTCCCTTCTCTGCTACATAGTCCCTCAGGCCCTGCATTCCCTTCCAGTGCTATTCAGGGGTGATGGAGAAGAAGGCCAGCCCTCTAGCTCTGTCTGTGTGGTTCCAGCCACCAGGTTTATCAAGCAAAACTAAGCCAACATCCCTGCTCCTCTCACAGTCCAAAGACCAAAAATTGCACGTATGTAATCAAGTCAACTGTCATAGCTTAAATAGGGAAAACAAATTCTGAGTCATTATTTTCCCTATCATGGCCAAAATGACTCTTAGGAGAATTTACAATAGCCCCCAGCATGTAAGGAAGACCACAACCAACACAACCAATAACATGGAAAAACACAGCACATCCTGGGCAACGAAATCACCAAGAAAACATCCACAGACCGAGTTGGGGAAGAAATTACAGTCTCCCAGCCTATGGGTGAGCGTGAGCAACAATGCAGAACCCAAAATCATCCCGTGAGTACAAGATATGGCCACACTATTCACCAATCCGCAGAGGAAAACTGCTGCGTGGGTAAATCCAGCAAAATCCTGTGCGTGAAGACCAAAATGGGAAGGAATCCCTCTGTGTGAGAATGCACATCAATGGAGAGGACACGAATTTGCAAGAGAAAATCACGTGGGTAAAACCCAGGGAAATTCCTGTGCGTGAAAACAGTGAGCGGCCAAATGGGGAGTGCGTGAAGGTGAACAGCTTCCAAGAGGAAGTGAATTTTCAGTGCGTGGGTGCTCAGCAACTCGTGGAGAGGAGAAGAATGTCTGCGTGAGTGGTGATAGCCGTTTTTCCTTTCCATTCAGAAGTCAACTATGGGTGGAGTGTGCGTGGAGGCATGGACTGACAGCCCTGCCACCCCACTCCCAAAACAATTAACTGCCATCACTTCCCTCAGCTACCAGCATAAATTATTAACTAAAGGTGGTTGGAATAAAACAAAAGAAGATGACACATGGGTTTTTCCCTCCTTTTGGCTCAAGGTTTGACAATTCCCTCCCACATCCTTATCCTTGGGAAAATCATGCCCCATTCGATTTAGTTTCCGCGACCGTAGCTGGTTGTGTTCATTTTAATTATAGATGCATATTTACATGGTGACCAACATAATATATGCCGCATGCCCCGATATACCATCGGTGACAAATTTAAATCCTAAACATAATGTGACCGATCAATGGTGGGGCCTTGGCCTTTAACTCCACACCATGATCATTTACAATATACACATCATATACATCTAATGTAACAGGGTCAAAACTGGGACATTACAGAAACCATCTCATCATAATTGTTCTTTATGTTGATGATCTTATCCTTACTGGTAGTGACCCTAAACTTATAACCCAAGTGAAATCCAGTCTTAAGCAAAATTTTGAAATGTAAACCAGCCCCTTCTCCCTTCCAGTCTGGAGTCAAACTTTCTGCCACTTGTACTTCCCCTAAAGTAGATGCCACCTTGTATCGTCATCTTGTTGGTAGTCTTTTATACTTGAATCATTCCCATCCTAACCTTTCCTTTACTGTTGGTCGTGTTTCCTGTTATATGCAAACTCCTCATGAAAGTCACTGGAAAGCAGCAAAAAGAATACTTTGATATATTCAAGGTACAATTCAGTTTGGGATTCATTACAGTATAGGGGGGGAACCTTTGTTGGTTGGCTTCACTGATTTAGATTGGTCCGGTGATCCTGATGATCAAAAGTCTACTGCAGGTTATGTTTTCAGTCTGGGATCTGGACCTGTCACTTGGGCTTGTAAGAAACAATAAGCTCTTGCTCTTTCTTAAGAAGAAGTAGAATATTGAGCCGCAGTTAATGCCAGTCATGAAGCTTTATGGCTTCGACAGATCCTTTCAGAGTTTGGATTCGAGCAGCAGCAACCTACTCCACTTTGGTGCGACAATCAAAGTGACATAAAGCTTGCCAAAGATCCAGTTCTACATCAGCGTAGGAAACACATTGAGCTACACATGCACTTCATCAGAAATATTGTTCATGATCATATTATTGAAGTGCTCTATTTCCCTACAGATGATCAAGTTACAGACATCTTCACCAAGTCTCTTACAGAAGCGAAGTTTTCTAAAATTCGATCTATGTTAGGAGTTCAGGAATGTGTCCTTAAGGGGGGATATGTTCTAATGCTTCCTTCCTTCTCCTAATGGTGTCACTTTTGTAAATCCTTCAATCCTATTCCAAGTTGTTCTTAAAGGGGGATGTTAGGATATTTAGACACTTAGGAGTTAGTTAAGATCAACTTGTGTAGTATATCTGTTAGGTAAAAGTGTGTTTCTTTAGTATGCATTTGTAAATATTCTAATATTACAATCACGATATGTTCTAGACATAGAGTGATCTGACAGTTCAACTTCTCATAGATCATACCTACCATTGATCCGTGGCTTAACACCCGATTGGTCTATGATCTCTATTTAAAGAGCATAGAGGGTCCTTGGCTAGTTGATCGATTATGAGAAGCTCATGTAACTTTTTTTTTTGCATAATAAATTGCTCCAAGTAGCTATTTGGCTGGGGCCATGGACTGTTTCCCTCTTGAGGGTTTTAACCATGTGACAAACATCGGTGTGTTGATCTGTGATCTATTTGTGTGAAGTGGTATCTGAAGGTGTTCGGTCTTTTGGAAGTACCCCGTGTACCCGAACATCTGTCCCTCTATATCAAAACCCCTAACACATTCTCTCTCTCTCTCTAAATCCACAACCTTGAATCTCTCTCTCTTTCTCAACCCAATTCCCAATATGTCTTTCTATTTCTCTCCTTCTAATCCCTTAAGCCTGAATTTCTCTCTCTAATCACCTCACCTATAATCTCTATCTCTCTCAACCCCCCTTCTCTCTCTCTAGACCCCTAACCTTCAATGTATCTCTCTCTCTCTCTTTCTCTCCCTCCCTTTGTCTAAATCCCTAGAATGAAATCTCTCTCTCTCTCTCTCTTTCTCTCTCTCTCTCTCTAAAAGCATAACCCCCAATCTCTCTCTCAATATCTCTAAAACTCCAACCTACATTCTCTCTCTCTCTCCCTAAACCCATATTCCCTAATCTTTATCTTTCTCTGTCTTTCTCTCAAAACCCTTAAACTTCAATATCTCACACTCTCTAAACCCCTAGCCTCAAATATCACTCTCTCTCTCTAAAATCCTAACCCCCCTTTTTCTCTCTAAATGCCTAAACCCCAATCTCTCCTTATGTATCTCTCTAAATATCATACCTAAATTTTGTCTCTCTCTAAGCAATTGACCCCCAAAATCTCTCTTTCTACTTTTCTCTCTCTCTAAAACCTTAACATTCTCTCAAATCTATATCTCTCTATCTATTTATACCAAACCACCAATCTCTCTCTCTCTCTCTCTCTCTCTAATCCACATTCCCAATATGCCTTTCTATTTCTCTCCCTCTAAGCCCTTCAGCTTGAATTTCTCTCTTTAATCACCTAACCTATAATCTCTATAACTCTCAAAACCCCCCCCCCTCTCTACCCCTAAATATTAGTCTATCTATCTCTCTATCTTTATCTTCATCAGACCGTCCCTCTTTGTCTAAATCCCTAGAACCAAATCTCTCTCTCTCTCTAAACCCATAACCCCAAATCTCTCTTTCAATATCTCTAAAACTCCAACCTACATTCTCTCTCTCTCTCTCCCTAAACCCTTAATACTTGATCTTTATCTTTGTCTTCCTTTATCTCTAAGCCCCTAACCCTAATATATATCTCTCTAAACCCTTAAAATTCAATCTCTCCCTCTATCTAAACCCCTTGACACAAATCCCCCCAGCCCCTCTCTCTATAAAATCCTAACCTTCAGTTGCTCTTCTCTCTCTCACTAAATAAATAAACCCCAATCTCTCCTTATGTATATCTCTAAACCTCATACCCCCATTCTCTCTTTCTCTCTCTAAACAATTGACCCCCAAACTCTCTATTTCTACTTTTCTCTATATAAACCCCTAACCAACAATATCTCTCTCTCTAAACCTTTAACATTCAATCACATTCTTTCTTTAAACCCACATCCCCAAATCTCTCTCTCTCTCTCTCTCTCTCTATATATATATATATATATATATCCCTAACCCCTAAACACTAATCTCTCTCTTTAAATCTCTATCCCCCAATATCTCTCTGTATCTCCCTCTAAACACCTAACCTCCTATATATCTAGCTCTCTCTTTAAAAACATAAATTCAATTCTATCTCTCTATAATCCCCTAACCTCTAATCTCTCTCTCTCTCTGTAAACCCTTAGTCCCCAATCTTATCTCTCAATCTAAACCCCTAACCCTAAATCAATCTATATCCTAAACCCTTAATCCTCTCTCTCTCTCTCTCTCTCTCACACACACACACACACACAACCACCATCCCCTAATCCCTCTCTCTATTTCTAAAATCGTAGTCTCCAATCTATTTCTCTCACTAAATTACTAACAACCAATATCTATATTTTTATTTATTTATCTCCCTCTATAACTGATAACCACGGCTCTCTCTCTCTCTCTCTCTCTCCCTCCCCCCCTCTCTCTCTCTAAGCCCCTAACCCCCAATCTCTCTCTCCCTCTCTCTCTCTCTCTATCTATCAAAACCCTAAATTTACCATTAGCTCTCTCTCTCTCTCTCTAAACACATAATTCCAGTTCTATGTATTTGTATTTCTCTCCTTCTAAGCCCCTAAGCCCAAATATCTCTCTCTAATCACCAAACCTAAAATCTCAATCTCTCTCACCCCCCTCTCTCTCTCTTTAAACCCCTAACCTTCAATGTATCATCTATCTCTCTCTCTCTCTCTCTCTCTCTCTCTCTCTCTCTCTCTCCATTCCTCTCTTTATAAACCCCTAGAACCAAATATCCTTCACAATATCTCTTAAAACCAAACCTACAATCTCTCTCTATCCCTCAACCCTTAACCCACTAACTTTTTCTTTCTCTTTGTTTCTCTCTAAACCCCTATTCCCTAATATATATCTCTCTAAACCCTTAAAATTCAATCTCTCTCTCTCTCTCTCTCTCTCTCTCTCTCTCTCTCTCTCTCTAAACCAATAGTAGCCTCAAATCCCCCCTTTCTATAAGTCCCTAGCCTCAAATATTTCTCTGTATCTATCTATCTAACTAAAAATTAAACCCACAAATTTCTCTCTCTCTCTCTCTCTCTCAACCCCTAAAACCGAATCTATATCCATATAAACCCCTAGCCTATAATATCTCTCTCTCTATCTCTCTAAACTCCTAACCCCAAATCAATCTCTCTCTCTCTCTCTCTCTCTCTCTCTAAAATCCTAACATTTCTCTCTTTCACTTTATCTATCAAAACCCTTAACACACCAATACATCTCTTCTTCTCTCTTTCTCTCTCTCTCTTTAAACACATAACCCCTAATCTCTCTCTATCTAAACCCATAAACTCAAATGCATATCCCTATTCCTCTAAACATGTAACCTCCAATATCTCTCTCACTAAACCCATGACCTCCAATGTGTATATCTCTCTTTGTAAACCCCTAACCACCAATCTCTCTGTTGATGTATTTATAAATTCGGAATGTATTCACTTGAATTTATTATGTATAGTACCCCGAATTTTATTCTGGGATGTTTCTTTGATGTACTTGAGTCATGTCATGCCCCAATGTTCCTATCGGGAGGTTCTATAATGTAAACAAGTCATGTCAAGTCATCGTGGGTAACCCTCCTATTGATCAAGGGTTGAAGTCCCTGCAGTTGTGGGGCCATAGGGTTATTAGAATATCCTAGAGAATTCAACCCTAGGTGAGTCATTGTAAGTCGGGGCAATAGTCCCCACCATTGTGTTAAGGATAAACCTCCTTGTTGGTTGAAGGGGGCAAAGTCCCCACAAGTTGTGGGGAACTAGGGTTATTAGACACTCCTAGAGATGTCCGCTCTAGTAAGTAATTTTTAAGTAAGGCCGACATGTTGAAGTGGGTTTCAAGTGAACAAAATAATATAAATAGAGAGTGGGCCTCTCTATTTATCACACACACACTCACTCATTGGGGCGCATGAGTGAGAGGAGAAGTTGTTGGGACAAGAGAGAGACTACTGCTATCGGGAGATCATCTTTATGTTTTCGGGTTTTACTTTTGGTGTTGATTCTATCTCTCAGAAAGTTGTGGGGTTTTCTCCATTTATGGTTTCCCCAAGGAAAAACATTGTGTTCATTGTATCTTGTGTTTGATTGTTGTGCTTGTTGTTCTCTCAGTGAAAATATCCTAATGCTATGCTAGCTTAATGATAAAAATCTAACATGGTATCAGAGCTAACCTAAGAAGAAGACATTGTCCAACTATAGAAGCTAGGGCTTCTTACTTTTTTTTTCTCTCTCCACAATCCATCAGCAAAAGTATGCTAGGATGACTCTCCATTGAAGGGCGCATCTTTCTGTCGAAGCGGAATTCGATTCCTAGCATTTTTCAGTTTGATGCGGGAAATTAGGGCTTCTTGCAGAAGAGGCATTTTTGAGTGGTCCTAGCATAGGATTTATCTCCTCATCAAAATCAAATTTTAGAGACCTGGGTCAAGATTTTTGGTTGGGTATAACTCTAGGAAAGTCAAACCCTAGTTTGACACCGAGCTGGAAAAACCCTAAAATACTAAAACTGTTAAGTTTTGGTACATTAGCTATAACTAGGGATTGGAAAAGTTTCAGAAGCTAAAACTTGCAGAGACCGAATATAGTATCCTGATTTACACTCTGTCCAAACTTCAGTCTCCGATTCACTATATTATGGGAGATATGATCCCTCCAAGTTAGGGTTCCAACGTCTTCCAAAATTCATCCCTAAAAAGGACACTTGAGGTGAATTGCTATATCTTGGGATAACAAGGTCCAAATGAAATTTTTGAAGATGTTCCAAAAAGGCTATAGACTGCAATTTTTGTGTTCCAAGTTTTAGACCCCAAATATGAAACAGTGACACATGGTAGTCCGTACAACTTCACTGTTTTGAACAGTCTTGTAACATGTCACCTTGGGAAAAGGATCATACGTCCCAATTGGTGAAACCCATTCTAATGAAACCTATGGTGTTAGAACAGGGACATATGAGGCTACCTCAAGGAAAAGTGTCAGACACATAGGAGTAGTAATTTCAGAGATATCACATAAACCGTGACAGACATTTCTAGAGAAGAAATTGGTAAACTAGGGCTTCTCGTTCTGGGAGATTCCCTCCAATGTTTTCAGAAAAGGAGTACATTGGACATCTCAACTTGAAGAGATATATATTTCTATCCAATCACATCTGAAATATTCCAAGTTTTGAAAATTAGGGTTTCTCTGACAAACCCTAGATCAGCTAGCTCCGGAACCAGGACGGACACCTCAAATCGGTAAGATCTAATAATTTTCTATTTTCATTTGAGGTTCTCATTTCAAACTTGATCTATCACATCAGTTTGATGATAAGATTGGTGAAGTTGACAACTTCCAAGCATGGAAGTACATGAGCTCTCTGAAGAAAATGAATTGAACATCTACATGAGTAGAGAGGTTCCAGTTCCAGAGGGAGATAAGGCTAAAAGCCTTACACTAGATGAACTTGGTCAAGGCCAAGAAGATCATTGCTCATTCAATCATGGATCACCTTGTGCCACAAGCTTCTTCCCTAAAGACACTGAGGATGTTTGATTCCTTGACCAATCTATTTAAAGGGAAGAACATAAATCAGAATATGACTTTAAGAAAATAGTTGAAGAATGTGATGATCCAGAATGCAGAGACCATGCAGTCATACTTTACAAGGTTCTTTGAAATCAAAGAACAACTTGCAGCGATAAAAGAAGAAGTGAAGAATGCAAAAGTGGTGATAGCCACCTTGAATGGCCTCCCAGGATCATGGCATTATAGGAAATTTGAGGTATAAAATGGGCCTCATAAATAAAATGATAAAATAATAATTAAAATAATAAAATAATAGTTAAAATAATCAAATAATAGTTATTAACTTTTGAGGAAGAATGAAAAAAACTACTTTTTTGTTCGTATTTTTGACATATCTCCCTGTGTTTTTTCTGAAATTTTAGATGGGAGAGCTCATTGAATGTGGAATTTAATTGCGCATCCAACGAGTACCCACACTGCAGACTTTTGATGGACCTTGCTACCCCAAAAACAAGAAATACCTGAAAAAATGTGATGATGACATCATCATCACAATTTTTTAGGTATTTCTTGTTTTCTAGGTAGCAGGGTCCATCAAAAGTATGTAGTTTGGGTACTCATTGGATGCACAATTAAATTCCACATCCAACAAGCTCTCCCTTCTGAAATTTGAGAAAAAACACATGGAGATATGTCAAAAATACGAACAAAAAAGTAGTTTTCTTTTATGACAAATATGTCAATTCAACCATTATGGTTGACTCATTTTATTGAAATTATATTGGTTCTTGAATTCCAACTCACATAATTTATTGTTGGTGCATTTTCTTATAAGGCCCATTTTAGACCCCAAATTTCCTCTAATGGATTCATTCATTCAAGGTATGTGTGCCAGAAGGAAGTGATTACTTTCAACAGACTCTGGGAAGAAGAAGAAGCTCGACTAATAAGAAGAGAAGAGAAGATGGGAGAAATTGAAGATCAAGCTCTCACCATCCAAAGAATATCCCTCAAGCGATGAGGAATATGAATATCTCAAATCTTGAAGAAACTCTTATTCATATTAGCTTTTGGATAAGAAACGATGCTATTACGAATGAAGAAGACGATGAAGCTGAAGACTCAAGAAGGAGTCTACCCATGAAACAAATAAAGATAAGTATTCAATTTTCATTTCATGATATTGTTTTGTTATGCATTTGTTTATATTCAATTGATGTATTATGCATGATAGGATGTTTGCATTAACGATATTATACTACTAATATGCATGCGATGGGTAAGTAGCTCATGGTGCCATACATCTCTCCATTGCTACTTATCTAGAATGAAACATCTTTGCTAACATATTGGATTACTGCACAATCTCAATGTTGTCTTGGTGAATATGGGAGGCATCTAGAAACTTTTTGTGAGATATGATATACATCTCTATAAAGACATATATCTCTATACAATTCTATCTATTGCTTACACCACATTTACCAGATATTGAACTGGATGTTGTATTGGCTAAAGTAGTTGCATGATGATATATTTATGCATAAGAATTTTTCATTATGAATATACCTTATGAAATGTTTCTAACCATACAACTAATGCATTTGACTTGTATAAAATATCGCGTAAAATCACCTACAAGCAAGGAAGGATATTGAGACTTGTTCCGAAGAACAAGTGACGACAATTCAAGATGAAGAATAATATGACGGATGCAGCAACATCATTGATGCAGAACTTTCCATCCATGAAGAAGTAACCAAGAAGAAAGGTTCAAGAATAATGATGTCTAGGATGTAGTATCGATACATGAAGGGAATTTTGTAGTCATCATGCAGTAGATGGAAACATCATGGGATACAAGGCAAGATTCGTAGCATGAGCCATAGAATATGAAGAGACATTTGCAACCACTAGAAATACACATGACAGGAAGAATCATGTGTGCAAATGAAAGAAGGCAGTGTACGAGCTCAGAAGACACCCATGGGATAATACATACATGAGGAGCTTAATGAATATTTGAACCTTTGCTACAAGGTTGATAAAGGATGACAAGCTCATAGATGGGTGCGAGGAGAAATTTTGAAGAAGTTCAAGATAAAGGATCTTAGTATCTAGTGATCCTAGATGGATACATAGAATATTAGTAGCATAGGAAGCTACTTGTCACTCTGGCACATATTGTTTTAGTATGAAAGATAGAGGGAGAATGATGCTCCACTTCAGAGGGAGTGACTGCAAAAGATCCTGAGGTTTGACATGGTACGATAGGATGGATAGATTACTTATGACTCTAGGATTTACTAAGAGTAAAGTGGATTCCAACCTTTTCTTCAAGGTGGAAGGCAAAAGACCAGTGATGCTCCTGTTATGTGTCGATGCACTAAATTCTAGGCATGGAGGTGTGGACAAGAGAAGTATGCAGTAGAGATCCCGAATACGTTCAGGATGATGGACTACATGACCACACTTACAGCATCAAACCTGAAGCTATTGATTGTTGCTTCATCAGAGTCGGTTGATGCCACGATGTATTGTCAGATGATTTATTCATTGATATACCTGACGGATACGAGACCAGATACTTGCTTTGTTGTGAACACATTGAGACATGTTCACTTGATGGTTTCAAGTATGATATGAAGATTAAACTAGAGATTTATGTGGATTCGTATTAGGAAGGAAGTGTCATTGATAGGAAGAGTACTTCGAGGTGATACTTCAGTATGATATCAAATATCAGGGATATGGTGTAGAAAGGAGAAGTAAAGCTCTAGTATGTTGAAGTGGAAGAACAGATAGCTGATGTGTTGACAAAGCCATTGGCCAGAGTGAAGTTTGAGTACTTCAGGGAGAAGCTTAGTGTTCTCCATATCGGGTTTCCCTCCAAAGGGAAGTGATGAGACCTAGAGCCATTCTGACATGGTGAGAGGATTAGGTTCCTTCCATGGTCAAATGTAAGGGTCAATCCATTCTATCATGGTGAGAGGATCTGGTTCCTTCCATGTCAGATGTGAGTGCTGAGCCATTTTGATGTGACTGTAGGATTGGTTCCTACATGATCATATATAAGTGTTGAATGCCATTCTTGGAATGGAGGCACTTGGTCAGTTACCAGGAATACTCAGTTTGGGACTGAGAGCCATTCTGACATGGTGAGAGGATTAAGTTCCTTCCATGGCTAGATGTAAGGGTTGAGCCATTCTGTCATGGTGAGAGGATTGGTTCGTTCCATGTTAGATATGAGTGTTGAGCCATTCTGATATAATGGTAGGATTGGTTCCTACATGATCAGATATAAGGGTTGTTTCCATTATTTGAATGGAGGTGCTTGGTTAGTTACCAGGAATACTTGGTCTAGGACTAAGGGACATTCTGATATGACTGTAAGATGTAGTCTTACATGATCATATAAGAGTGCATGGTCATTCTGATGTGATTGAGGGATTGGTTCCCACTTGATCAGATATAAGGCTTGGCTCTATGAAGAAACATCTAGTATGAAAAAGGACTAGCTTTGTGAAGACTCATATAGTATGAAAAAGGACCGGCTCTGTGTAGATCCCACATCTAGTATGAAAAAGGACTAGCTCTGTGAAGACTCATCTAGTATGAAAAAGGACTAGCTCTGTGTAGATCCCACATCTATTATGAAAAAGGACTAGCTCTGTGAAGACTCATCTAGTATGAAAAAGGACTAGCTCTTTGAAGACTCATCCAGTATGAAAAAGGACTGGCTCTATGTGGATGCCACATCTAGTATGAAAAAGGACTAGCTCTATGAAGACTCATCTAGTATGAAAAAGGACTGGCTCTGTGTGGATGCCACATCTAGTATGAAAAAGGACTAGCTCTGTGATGATACATCTAGTATGAAAAAGGACTGGCTTTGTAGATGTACATCTAGCATGAAAAAGGGTTGGCTCTGTAGAACTTCCTGTGATGAGAAGAATCAAGAAATAGCACCTGTGATGATGACCTAGAGATGATCCAAATCGAGTGATGATGATCTAGATCTAGTGATGATGATCTAGCAGTGATGATCTAGATCCAGTGATGATGATCTAGATCTAGTGATGATGATCCAATATTGATGATCGAGATCCAGTGATGATGTCCCAGAGATGATCCAGATTGAGTGACGATGATCTAGATCCAGTGATGATCCATATCCAGTGATGATGATCTAGATTAAGTGATGATGATCCATATCGAGTGATGATCCAGATCCAGATGAAGATGAATTGAAGATGAAGATGACTTGAATATGAAGATGACGAGAACTCAATGATGATCCAGTTAATATAGAGAAGAAGACCAGTGCTGAAAAATTGTGTCGAGAGAATACCTTCCTAGTTAAGAGGGAGTGTTGATGTATTTGTAACTTCGGAATGTATTCACTTGTATTTCTTATGTATAGTACCCTGATGTTTACTCCAGGATGTGTCTGTAATGTAATTGAGTCATTTCATGCCCCGATGTTCCTATCGGAAGGTTCTATAATGTAAATAAGTCATGTCAAGTCATTGTGGGTAACCCTCCTATTCGTAAAGGGTTAAAGTCCCCACAGTTGTGGGGCCCTAGGGTTATTAGAATATCCTAGAGAATTCAAGCCTAGGTGAGTCATTGTAAGTCGTGGCAATAGTCCCCACCATTGTGCTAAGGATAAACCTCCTTGTTGGTCAGAGGAGGCAAAGTCCCCACAAGTTGTGGGGCACTAGGGTTATTAGACACTCCTAGAGATGCCGGCTCTAGTAAGTAATTGTTAAGTGAGGCCGACATGTTGAAGTGGGTTTCAAGTGAATGAAATAATATAAATAGAGAGTGAGCCTCTCTATTTATCACACACACACTCACTCATTGGGGCGCATGAGCGAGAGGAGAAGTTGTTGGGACAAGAGAGAGACTACTGCTGTCTGGAGATCATCTTTATGTTTTTGGGTTTTACTTTTGGTGCTAATTATATCTCTAAGGAAGTTTCAGGGTTTTCTCCATTTATGGTTTCCCTGAGGAAAAACACTGTGTTCATTGTCTCTTGTGTTTGATTGTTGTGCTTGTTGTTCTATCAATTAAAATATCCTAATGTTATGCTAGCTTAATGATAAAAATTTAACACTCCCCACACCCTCTCTCTCTCTAAACCCCTATCCTTAATCTCTCTCTATCCAAAACCCTAGCCACCAATATCTCACTCTCTAAACCATTAGCCTCCAATATATATATATATATATAGAGAGAGAGAGAGACATATATATATAAACCTCAGATATATCTCTCTATAAGCTCCAAACGCCTAATCTCTCTCTTTCTCCCTGATCCCTTTAACCCTAATCTCTCTCTCTCTCAACCCCTAACCTCTAATCTCTCTCTCTCTCTCTCTCTCTCTCTCAACCCCTACCTCCAATGTATCCATCTCTCTCGCTCTTTACAACCCTAAATCACAATATCCATTAGAGGAAATTTCAAATCAAAATTGGCCTCCTAAGAAAAATTAATAACATAATAGTTAAAATAATAAAATAGTATTTATTAATTTTGGAGGAAGAAAATAAAAAACTACTTTTCGGTCGTATTTTTTACATATATCCCTGTCTTTTTACTCAAATTTTGATCAGGAGAGCTTGTTGGATGTGGAATTGAATTTGGCATCGAAAGAGTACCCACTTGGCATACTTTTTCTAGGCCCCACTACCCCAAAAACAAGAAATACCTTAAACAAATGTGATGATGACATCATCATCATGCTTTTTCAGGTATTTCTTATTTTGGGGTAACAAGGCCCTTCAACAGTATATCGAGTGGGTACTTGTTGGATGCAGAATTTAATTCCACATCCAACGAGCTCTCCTGATCAAAATTTGAGTAAAAACACAAGGAGATATATCAAATATACGAACAAAAAAAGTAGTTTTTTTATGATACCTGTCCCCAAATTTATATTAAAAAATTGTTTAAGAGGTGCTCCTTTTTGAATTTTAAAGAATTTTGATTGGCTAATACATGATGACATGGAATTTGTATTATTTTTGGAAGGCCCATTTTAAATTGAAATTTCCTCTAATGTATCTCTAACCTCATAACCCCAAATATCTCTCCTTCTATTTATATCTCTCTTTAAATCCCTAACCCCCAATCTCTCTCTCTCTCAAAGCACCTAACTCATAATCTATAACCCCTAACCTCTCTCCATCCCTCATAACCTCAAAATCCCCCTCTCTCTATAAGTCCTTAGCCTCCAATCTCTCTCTCCTTATCTATCTATATATCCAAACCTTAAACCCACAATATTTCTCTCTCTCTCTCTCTCTCTCTCTCTCTCTCTCTCTCTCTCTCTTTGTCTCTCTCTTTCTAAACCCCTAAAACCCAATATCTCTCCATTTAACCCCTAAGCACTAATGTCTCTCTCTCTCTCTCTCTCTCTCTCTCTCTCTTTAAACTCCTATCCCCAAATCAATGTCTCTCTCTCTCTAAACTCCTAACCCCATATCAATCTCTCTCTCTCTCTAAAATACTAACCTTTTCCTCTTTCACTTTATCTATCGAAACCCTTAACCCACCAATATCCATCTCCTTCTCTATCTCTCTCTTTAAACACATAACCCCCAATCTCTCTCTATCTAAACCCATAAACTCAAATTCATCTCCCTCTCCCTCTAAACCTGTAACCTCCAATATTTATCTCACTAAACACATAAACTCCAATGTGTATATCTCTCTCTCTAAACCCCTAACCACTAAACTCCCCCCCCTTCTCTCTCTCTAATCCCCTATCCATAATGTCTCTTTCTTCTCATGAAATTCACGACCTCCATTCTTTGTCTCTGACAGTAAATTATTAACCGAGAATATATCTCTCTCCAAAACCATAGCCACCAATATCTCACTCTCTAAACCATTATCCTCCAATATATATCTCTCTATCTAAACCCCAGATATCTATCTCTATGCTCCAAACACCTAATCTCTCTCTTTCTCCCTAATCCCCTTAACCCTAATCTCTCTCTCTCTCTCAACCCGTAACCTCTAATTTCTCTTTCTCTCTCTCTTAACCCCTAACCTCCAATGTCTCTCTCTTTATCGCTCTTTAAAACCCTAAATCACAATATCTCTCTCTAAC
>LPNX011076160.1:3658-136281 GCA_001517045.1 Pseudotsuga menziesii | reverse complement strand
TAATATCCTAACCCATAATATATCTCTTTCTCAAATCCCCTAACTCATAATCTCTAACCCCAACCTCTGTCCATCCCTCTCTCACCCTCTCTAACCCACTATCCTGCAATCTCTCTCTCTCTCTCTCTCTCTCTCTCTCCAAAATCCGAACTCCGAACTCCGAACTCTGAACTCCTAACCCCTTATCTCTCTCTCTCTTTCTTCAAACTCCTAACCCATTATCTCTCTCTCTCTCTCTCTCTCTCTCTCTCTTTAAACCCCTAACTTATTATCTCTTTCTCTCTAAATCCTTAACACCAAATCTCTCTCTCTCTCTCTCTCTCTCTAATTATATCTATCTATCTATCTAAAACCCTAAGTACTTACCTCTCTCTCTAAACTCCTAACCCCGTACCCTAAAATGACCCCCATACCCTCTCTTTATACTTTTCTCTAACTAGAAACCCCCAAACACCAATATCTCTCTCTAAACCCTTAACCTTCAATCACATTCTCTCACTACAACAAAACCCTATGATTAGTGTCTCTTTTAAATTCCTTTTTAGCATTCACTATCACTTTTAGTGTATTTTTCATCATTTTTTGTACAAAGTGGACGCCTTTCCATGTGATGGCGCTTTTAATGGCGTTATTTGTGTCTCTTTTTGAAAGTTGGCACTATTTTGGATGCTAATTAGCATACCAATTAGCATCCCTTTTTAAAATTTGGCACTATTTTGGATGCTAATTAGCATCCCAATTAACATCCCAATTAGCATCCCAATTAGAATCCCAACTAGCGTCCCAATTAGCATCAAAATTAGAATCCCAATTAGCATCCCAATTAGCATCCCAATTAACATCCCAATTATCGTCCCTTTTTAAAAGTTGGTGCTATTTTGGGTGATAGTTAGAATCCCAAGTAACATCCCAATTAGTGTCCCAATTAGCATCACAATTAGCATCACAATTAATGTCCCAATTACCATCCACAAAAGCATCCCATATAACACCAAGAATAGCCTCCAAAAAAATGTCTTGAATAACATAGCACCATATATTAATCCTGGGTTAGCAACAGAAATTGCGCCATGAATTTTGACAAGAAAAACAATCAACATATCGTCAAGTATAGAGCTAGAAATTGTACCTAGAAAACATCCAACATAGCACCAAGTATATATCTAGGTATAGCACCTGAAATAATGCCAGAAATTTCGAAAGGAACTGCGCTAGGAATTGCACTAGGTTTAGAGCTAGGAATTGTGTTCGAAAAACGTCTGACATAACGTCAGATATATCAATGTCAATGTCAATGATCATGATTCATGTGATAGTACTTTTGGATCTTGATTTATCATAGTGGCACCTAAATGATCGTAATCATGGCAGTTTTGGATCTTAATTAATCCTAATGAGGGGTGAATTAGCTTAATTCCACCTAAATTGCTCTAATGGAATTTGAGTGTCCCGAACAACATTCGATAGATCCTAATGGCATATGACTAGCCATAACAACATGATGATGATGGATTACGATAATTATAATGGAGTGTATGGATATGATTTGATAAGTATAAGACTATATCATCCATTCTTTTGAGGTAGTATGGCTCCTTGCTCATTATTATCACAATTATATTGATGATGACTATGACGATCACAATGATGTTGATTTATTTTATGATGATGATGGTGATGTGGATGTGGATGTCAACGATGATTATGCATGTGGTATCACTTTTGGATCCTAATTGATTCTAATGGCACTTAAATGTCTATAACAACATTTAAACAACCTTATTATCATCGAAATGGATGTAATGACATATAAATGAACTTAACAATTACATGACATGAATCCAAATTTCGATGAGTGATTAAGAATACTAATGGCATATGCGTGACCATAATGGAAATGGTGATGATGATTTTGTGGATGATGTACTTAATGCTACTGATGATGATAAAATTAATGGAATTAATCTCTAATCCTTATATGCATGTGTGGGGAAATGAGACTCAACATTGGCCATGCATAGACAATATTTGGCATGTCATGAGTAAGATGTGGTGTCACATTATAAGGTTTAGTACACTAAGGATGGTACACATGACCCAATTCATGTTATAGGATGAGCATTCAAAGTTTTAATCCATAACATGTGGTGTTTGAGTTATACATACACTGGCCATGAGGCCCTATCCCATATTTTCCTTGAGAAATGTATATGGTGGCCATTTTGAGGTTTGTCACATCTTGGATTCTTACTATTCACTAATACGTGGCTTGATACAAAAACCCTTGTTGTTGGGATAGAACATTTGTCTATGCGTCTCATGTTCTTTACATAGTAACCCACATCATTACATAGGACTTGTGTAAGGACTCTTTATCCTACATGTGAGATATGGACACCATGTTTAGGAGAGGCACACTAGGATGTAACTTGAGGACCATTCCATGGTAGAATGAAAAATATTGGACCTTGCGTTGTAGAATTTTACTATGGATATCATGGTCCATGTGTGTGGCACCAAGCCTCCATATTAGCCCTCCATAGGAAATATTTGGCCTGGAAGTGGGATGTGGTGCTCATTTTGAAGTTTAGAACACTATACATGGTTCTTTATGCATGTCATGATGTGGTTTAATGCCAAAATATAAAGTATTATACCAGAATATTTTTCTATGAGTCCCGTGAGACATCCTTGAGTCCCTTGGATACCATAGAGGTATTGGAAAGCAAATATTTGTCATGTGATCAACATATGATGGCTATTTTGAGTTTGACACATTGAGGATAGTTATCAATACTTTAGACAGAGACCAAGGTCAAATTATAGAGTTTGAAGCCATAAGATTTTCCTCTGGGCCTCATGGACCATGTGTGGACCCCAAGCAATCATATCAGCCTTTGTGTATGGAGTTGTTGGCCTGCAAGAAGGATATAATGTCCATTTCAATATTTGTGATACCTCTTCCAACTAATTTAGGTTCAACTATTCCATCCTTACATGGCCCTTCAAACATACCTATAGCCAGGAAGAGACCAGGCATAATGTTAATGTGGAGACAAAAGTGGCCAATGGGGTGAAGACAACAAATTGACAAGGAAACACATGGTAAAAATACCAAAAAACTACAAATATTGGACTAACATAAGATTCCTTTTCGAAACAATGAGACTTTATAGACACCTTCAATTTCCCACTTCTCTCTACTTCCCCTTCATATTCACTTTGTGGACTTTAACCTCTTCATTATGCTTCCCCTTCACTTAATGTATTTTAATATTGCAGTAGTCTCTATGCAACTTCCTATGGGAGCTATTATTCTTCCTTCCCTTTAAAATTATACCCATCTAGTCATTAAATCTATTTATTAAAAGAAATGTTTACCTAATGCTTCTTCTTATTAGAGTTGTTATTACTACTTAAAGTCTTCCTTCGTTGATACCAAATGGTGCAAGGTGAAATTTAACCTAGCTTGAAAATTTCTTAACAAATCACTATGTCTCTATTGTTCAATTCGTCACACATACAATGGAGAGAAATCCCATATGTGACCCATGTAACAAAATCCAAAGATACACAATCGTACACACACAACAAGAAATAAACAAAACAAACATACAAGGTTGCATTTATAAAATTGAAATGCAATTGCATGCATGCCTTCAAGGAATTTTCTTCTTCTCCAAATTCTTCTCTATTCTCCATTAGTTATTTTCTCAATTCCCTCCACTCATAATTCTAATTAGTCTTTATCTATGTTGGAGCCACTTTATTACTTACTCTCCGTCTTCTCCTGATTTTTCGGTTTCTCCTTCATTCAATAGTCACCCTATTCTATTATATTCTCCCTATATTTCCATTTCTTCTTCCCTTGATCATTACCTTATTCTTTTTTATGGCATGTGTCTTCTCCCTAATATTTAATTGATCCTCCAAAAGAATAATCCCACTCCCCTTTTTTCTTTATTCACACTTCCCCATTTCTCCCAAATCAATAAATTATTTCCCTTATGGAACTCATTCTGCTGGAGGGTAAATGTTATTCAAATCTATTTCTCTCTTTATCCATGCTTCCTTTCTAATATTCACAATGATATTCCATTCCACATTAACATTCTCATTTATCTTTTATAAATAGAAAAATATAGTATGCACACATTGTGTTGACATTTACGATATCTATATGGTCATCACAAGGTTTATTGGCAACATAAAACAATGGTTGTGTTAAAGATCCAAGTACAAATCATGTTGTCCTACATTTTCCTTCCTTGTATGTAGCTATGTTTTTTTTCTCTTTTTCCTTTCGATGTTTATTTGAACCTTCTAGAGAAATTGCTAGTATTTAATATTATATAATATCATATTAAAAAATATAATATTACAACACAACATTATATAATATCAAGAAACAAATCCAATTGGTTTCTTTAATGAAACTAATTTCAAGATTAATGGAGCCGTGATATATAAATATCTAATATTCCAAGGACTTATATGAGGAAATCGAGGGTCATTGGTTTGTATTAAGACAATTTTGTAGGCCATCGATATAATTTAATGACATGATGGAAAACATCAAATCTCACGTATTAATAGATTATGGCATGGGAGTAGTGAATTCCTATTGGTAACTTGGAAAAGAGGAGGCATTTCACACTTCTAACATCAACCATACCATACAAGGAAAATAATCAACATATAAATTTTAGAGTTTAGTTTTTATTTCTTTCTTCCAATATGAAATATCCTCTATGAAATCAATAGTGGTGGAGAGTAACATGGTTTTCAATGGAAATTAAGATAAAAAAATATATAATGCAACATTGTTCCATAGGATATTCATCTAATCACAAGTAATGGCCATTATATACACCAATATTTTAATAAACCAATGTCGAACCTCATGGGAATCATCAAACTCTAAGGATAAACCTTGTTGTACCATATTTTGCCATTACTTTGAAGCTAAATTTATTATAGTCAAGATCATGAAATAATATTCTTAAAGTTAAGATATGTCTTGGAATCAATTTATGCTAATGGATAGTCTCGACGTCTGCATCTCCTTGGAGTACTTCCCACCCGCAGGAATTTATTAGAAGATGTTCTGGTCAAAACTTACTCAAAGGGTTTGAACTTACCAAAGCAATTCGATGCACGGGAAGCTTGGCCACAATGTACTTATATTCAAACCATCCTAGTTTAGTAACCTTCATTGTAATCTCTTCTGTAGGCTTGCAATGTGGGTATTTCCTTAAGAGAATCTAACTATTGTATTTCCATCGAGCCTAATGAGATTACTTCCAGCTCTTACTACCCTAGGGCTACCTATAAAGGTAGCATAAAAAATTTATTTGAAGCAATCGTGTGAGTCTAGCTGATCTTTCATTTCCAATTACGAGAGATCCAATTGCCATGAGTAATTAGGCTCTGGTTTTAAGTGCAATTGTTAGAATTAAGGAAATCCTAAAGAAAAAAATATTAAAGCCATAAATGGTTTTGTAAGCTTAGGTTTTCCAAAAAAATTAAAATTTAACTCTGAATTATAGATATGTTTGGTAAATATAATCAATAACCAAAAACTTTATTTAAATAATTTTTTTTAGCTCATACACTTCCATTCCAATTTCAATATATATAACTAGGATTAATTAAATTTCTACATCAATATTTAGATATGGTCTCCTATTTTAAATTCTTTTCCCCAAATAGACAATATCCTCTAATGTCCTACTCTATTTTATTTAATGTTTATTGAAAAAAAGCAACCTACAAAATTTAAGGTTTTTATCCTTATCCCTTTTAAAATAATTAGATTAATTGTGACCCATGGTCATAGAATTTTTTTTTTAATATTGGTTTCAATTCACATCGCAAATGGTGTGATGGTGGCAGTAAATATTCAAAAGGATGATAAATTTGGTGGCAACTAGTTTTAAACTGGCAAAATTTTTAGAGGGAACCTAATTGGATCTAATGAGGAGATGTGTTCACACGAGGGGCCGAGGCCACACATAGAGAAAAGTGGAGGACAGCTAATGGAATTTCATCTCTCTGATGCTTTCATTGCTCAATTTGGTAGTTGAATCGAGTTCTTGGTAATTATTTGACTCAGTCCATGTGCATTTTCTAGGAATTCAACGGCTTAAAATTTATATTTAAGGAAGAGAAGATTTTCAAACCCTAATTTTGTCAAGGAAATCCTTGGCACTTTGTTGAAATCACAATAAATTACGAATATAAGGTATAAAAACCCTAATAATGTTTAAATTATTTTATATTTTACCTAGACTTACTTGGCATGGCCTTTTATTATCTCTGATCATAATATCGTCTCCCTAAATGATGCAATTTCTCTTATTTGTTAAAGTTTTCGAGCTGTATAAATTAATATTCATAATATTGTATGCCTCAGCAATGACTTATCATGGATGGCCATTGAGCTACAATAGTTTCCTTGAACTCGTATTAAGACTATTTTCCATCGTCCCTTAAACAAGTCATTTTAGATGCTTCTGGATAGGTTGAATGCTGTGATTCACCACATTTAGCTTAGTCACGTGTATTTTCAATAATTATTAAATAAGTTGCAAGTAATCAAGGGTTTCTCCCACTTTTATGAAGCTAGAATTGGTACCGAATTAGACATTCACATCATTTGCATGATGACTACAATCGCCAATGTCGAGCATCCCAGATGGGGGAAGACTAGAAAATAATGAGAATATTCCACCTTTCTCTGCCATGCTCGTCCAAGAAGTACTTGCAAATGTTCCTGTTGAATACTTGGGTATTGTTTCCAATGCAGTTTGGGGTGGTATTATGCTCATTCCTCCTGTAAATCATCCATCTATATCAGCTAGTTAGGAAAGGAGGGATAAAAGTACATATACATCAAAAAATATTCTTCTTCTTGCATGATGGGATCATTATACCGGTCAGAGGAAAAAATAAGATGTCATTAGTCTTGATGTCCAAGTTAGGGAACTTCAGCCAAAATGGGAGAAATCATTTTTTTTATGGAAAAGTATCACAATGACCTTATTGTTGATGTTAGGAAAAGACGAGAAGACAGCATTATAGTGGAATGTAGATGGCTTACAACACTCCAGAAATATCCCTGATCCCTTTGTTTGATAATTTGGGAGTGGGTGTCTATTCTGCCAAATTTGTCTAGGACTTTGCACCTGTCCCATTTCCCAAATGGAAAAAAATGGTCCAGGACTTGCACCTCTTTTTTTCCTTTCTTTCCAGTTCCATCGAGCAATTTTTTGTATTTTGAGCCCTAGTTAGTTAAAATGAATCACCCTAGCGATAACTCTTTCTATATCACCATCTTAATATATCTCTTGTATGTGTTGAGGCCCAACATCTACTTATGCGAGTCCTACTTGCTCATGCCGTCGTAATTGCCTAATGGTTGTTCCCTTTCCTTCGCATGGCCTTTATAGTTTTTTCCATCCATACAAATTTTGCCTTATTTAAGGCTTATCTTTCTATGACAGGCCAAGGACATCGTTTGTAGCTCAACGAAGTTTACTCTGTAAGCAATGAGCAAGCTACGCCCTCTTAGAAGCAAATAATATGCCCAAATTTGGGGGTGGGCCTTTCATAAAATAAAGAAAAGGCTGCTCACTAATTCCAAATTTCCCATTCAACCCTCAGTCTAGGACTTTGCACCTGTCCCAGTTCCCAAATGGAAAAAACAATCCAGGACAAATGAACTTCAATCCTTTGTAGATTTTTCATATATACCTTTGTTGCTATTTTTCATATTTATGATTTCTCACTCAAAGCTAGAGTAACATAAATTTATTTCTCCAAAATCTTTCATGAATTACGGAGTATTGTTTGCAATACTGTATTGTAACAAACAAAGTCAACAGAATTTTTCAGTTTGTTGGGTCAAGCAACGCATTTCAATCCTTTCAATGTGCTATTCAAGCTATTAGTTGTTTCCTTCTTTTTTAATAAAGTTATTGGCCCCCGTAAGTTCAAGTGATTGCATTCCTAAAATACTATCTTTTAAAAAATCTCTTTTTATAAGATAAAAAAACTCTTTTTTTGTAAATATACATATTCCTTTGTAGGATTGTAGGGTGTTGGTTTGACTCTGATGCCACCTATTTCTTAATAAAAGGGGAGTTTCATTGTGGATAGCTAGTTAAGAAATAATCATAGGATTGAAGGGTAGGGAGGGAATGCTTCCTCCCACTAATATTGCTTACTGCCAGTCGATGACAATACTATTGTGGAACTAGCCGTGATTTCTTCTTTCTTCATCCCGCTCTCTTTTATCCACCCATGGGTAGGGACCACCTCGTGACCACCCCAAGCATATGAGCTCCACCTTCTATAAACTAACCCTTATTATTGGAATTGGGATACTAGAATGGGAAATAGGGATCGAACACATGGACATATTATATTTGATAAAAACAAGTTGTTCCTGCATTCTATATATTTAATAACTCCAGGAAACCTCCTTAGGATTTCATCATTCAATGGGAAACTATTATAGTTCATTATTTGTTTGTCCAATTCAAGCTTAGGGTCGAGACCCTATATTTTTTCAATATGAAATTTTATTGATGTATACCAGAGTATATTTTTTTAGTATGTTTGATTTTATGCCCAACTATAGTTTGATCCCCAAGAAGAACCCTATCTGAGTTTCATATTTTTTTAGTATGCTTAATTTTATTTCCAACTATAGCTTGATCTCCAAGAGGAAGTCTTCCTGAGTTTCAGCCATCAGAGTAACTTGCCAATTTTTTAATCGTGACATATCTGCTTCTATGGATATAAAGTAGCGAGGGCATCTCTACATTGAGGTAAGTTCAGGAAATTTTGATGTTTTTGTGCCGAAATAAATATCAACTTAATCTTGTAGCTTCATTATAGATATTTTGTGAGTTACTTTATAAGATATTAAGAACTAATTCATTTTAGTCAAGTTTACTTTGAACTAACACAATCATGCCTAAAGCTACAAATAAATGGATGAATTTTTACTTGACCTTATCTTGATGTAATGGGAAGTGAGTGGTCACCACAATTTGTTTATTAAATTTTTTCCTCTAATTACTCTTTGCCCCAACTGGAAAAACAAAGCTCCCAACATTCTTTAAATTGTTTATTTATATGTTGCACCATCTCACATTTTATTCCTGATCATAAATAACATCAAATTTCAATTGTTTGAATAGTTTCCCCACTTTCTCATTGGTTTCTAGTTATCCTGATGTGGAAAGTACATCCTTCCCAAATCTAGGAGATTTTATGATTATTGTAGCCAGCTTACAACATTCAAATTGGAATGCTTAAGCTAAGGAGCCACAAGTGGGTACTAGGGATATCCATTCCATCAAAGTTGAGAAAGACTTGCACTTGGATGCAACTGCTATTAGAAGTACAGGTTGGACCAAAGCACAAGAATGGACATCATTGGAGAGATTTGATTGAATCATGGTAGAGGAAATCACATCACCCTACTTGCACCATTACAGCAGGCCACCATTGACAATATTTTCCCTTTTTCACTTGCATTAACTGACTGTATCAACCAAAATTAGTCTAAGTTGTTTCTTCTGTTTTTCGGTCAACTATTTTTCTTCCCATCTTATACCTTTTTATTCTTTGGTTTGGAAAACGAGTTCTATATTACTGCTACATAATATAAAAAATTATAGCATCATTTGTCAAACTCATTTCTACTATCCTACTTATAATTCAACAAATGCATGGTTTGTATTCCTACATACAATGCTAATAGACTTAACACTATGTATTGCCCAGTTTCCAAAATGGGTCCCTTTTATAGACCAAAATATGCTTTGGCAGAATTCAATGCCTTTTTACAAGTGTAAAAGGTTTAAATCTATTAAAATTTCAAATTTGGAAGTGGATAACACCAGAGTACTACTTCACTATGTTTGGCTCATCCTTTCGAAAAATTCACTTGATTTGCCCCTTAATCTGTTATGAAACTAATTTACAATATGAACTGTAACTAAAAATATGATATGGATCTGCTACCAATGGAGGTTCTGATACCACTAATTGAATCATCTTGGCAGGATGCACATTCTGATCAAGATAAATGACTTATGTTTACCTCTAAGTTGTGTTTCATCCTAATGATGTCCTAGAGCATCTGTTGTCATCTTCAATTTCTTCTCTCTATTGTTTGGTTGTGCATATTTCTCTTGTTAGTGCTACTTTGTTCCCTTCTGTACATAATATTCCTTCTTCAACATCCAATCCAAATCTTCCATGGGTTGGATTCCATGTTTTTTCATATCAAAGTTTCGATTGTTGTAGCAAGGGAACCAGGACGTTTTATTGTTGTACATAGGTATGTTGAATATTTGTGCACCCGTAGTAACTGTTGTGTTCTCTATGGGTGTAAGGTATACTTCATGTTACTTAAATATTGTAAATTCTACATCATTACGATAATAGTATTAAATTTGTAGGGGTAGTTTAATGAACTGAGATCTTATTAAGGCAGTAGGCACTGATATATCTGTTTCAGTGGTCCCTCCTATAATGGTTTCTCAAGGATAGTAAATAGATTCCAATGATCATTAAGTTCGCCTCCATGCTCTTTTTCTTAGGGGCTTGGACTGGTCCATGATGGAGGACTTAGAGTTGAATTTGGTTGTGTCATGTTTACAATTTTTCCTTTTAGATAGTAAGGATTTTTAATTGTAATGGTTCTATGTTATCTTAATTCGAACCTTAGTTTCTTTTGGTTTTTGGCTTATGTGGATTCTCTTAAGTTTATAATCCAACATGCATTACTTAGTAATGCTTCTTACTGCTCTGCATATTATGTATTTCCTGTCTAAATCATAGAGAATAAGAGAAACCTACAAAATGGCATAATATTGAATAATTATGGGGATGTCTCTTCTGCTTGTTATTCAGTCGCTATATTTTTTCCATTATGTGTCAATGTCCCTTCTGCTTGTTATTCAGTAACTAGATTTTTTTTTTGTAGAATTTTTAGAAGGTAGAGGGAAGCATCTTATAGAAGTTGCACAAGCTAAGTGAGAACAAGCACATCCTGTTGCTTTTCCACATTCTGTTTCAATTGAAGAAACTAAGAATTCTATTATGTTTATTTCTAGTTCTTCACCAATATGAGGGAGTAGTTCATATCATAGTTCACCACTCCAACTTCACTTAGATGGTGAGGCAATTGACGATACAAAGGATTCCATTTCCCATACAAAATCAACAATTCCTAGATTTAATGTGCAGCAGTGGGGTCTGCCAAATACGATGGATCTGGATTCAGGTGAAGAAGGTAAAATAAGCTTAGAGAGAAAATCGGTTGGAGGGACACTTAGTGGGGATATAGAAGAAACAATTTCCAAGGACACATTTGAATGAATTCTAGAGATTTTGTCAAGGACAAAGGAAATTATTGGTAGAGTATCACGTCATTCTATTGACTGTGCAAAATATAACCTTGCTAGTGATGTAAGCTTGATATCTGTTATTTTCTAGTATGGTAAACAAGCAACTCATTTTATTTTTGCTTACCGTGTTTTTTTTTTACTTTTGGAAAATTAATGATGAAAATTGTCAAGGATTAGAGTGAAGAATGAATATCTTGCATGTGGATCATTTCTGCATTCATAGTGACTTATGAGAATCCGATGCATTGGGTATTTTTCCATGCATTAACTTATTTGTCAATGTATTTTTAGTTATAACTTGAAACCTCTTACATATGGATGTGGATTCTATATCAAAAGATGAAACTGGTGTCTTCAACAAGATACACAGTATCCCCTTCCATTCTCTACTACCCAATGGTCTCTTGTTGGACATGGGATTTACCTATCCTCCCTGGAATTGATTGTCTTGGATTGACTGAGCACAACAAAATATAGAAAGGCTATAGGATTACACTCACATTCTAATATCTATAATGTGTTTTTTTCTGAACCACTCTACAATATTAGGATCTGGGTGAAACTCTGCCACCTATTATGCATGATGACTTGCATTGATTTAGAGGGAAAAGAAAAATCCCTATGGATCACAGATCTCATTTGTAACAAAGGTGAAAATTGATGACCATGCATGAATAAATTACCAAGAACAAGAAACCTCTTAATTACCTATCTTCCTATTGCATTGGCAAGGCATAATATTTTATTTCCTACTTGAATTTACCCAAACAAAGTATCCATATGCACCCTGTTGTAATTGCATTACAATTGGTTTCTATAGAGATTCATGGATTGATTAGCTGAGATAATGTTATTGTATCCAGACTTTGATTTGGTATTGAATTTTATGGCATTCTATACCCACCAATCTGGATTATGAAACTTATTAAGAAATGGATCATTAGAATCTCCTATCACACTAAAGGCATAGAATTTGGATTAAGAAAATAAATGTATGTGCCCATCAACAATACTTGAACTTTTTTGTAACCAATGTTAAGAGGTTCTTGTATTATGGTGCGTAATGTGGAATTAATCACCCTGTTTTGACGAATAATGCATCGGCCCTGTAGTGACATACTGGTTAGTGATGAGGGTTCCTTCAATGTAACAACATTGCATCGGTTTACATCTCAATTTGGTAATGAATTCAATTTGTTCGTAATATGAACTTGTTGGAGTGTGTACTAAGATAATGGAAATGGTCCATACATAAAATATAGACATCCTTGATGTCAGCATGAGGGACCTTGTATCAATAGCATTTTATAGATTAGATATATATCCAAAATAAATTGTTTCAAGCTCAGATTTGAGGTGTTTAGGTGTTTAGCCAAAGAATAAGATCATGAAACCAGGTACAAAGTTTAGAGGGATTTCCCATATAGTAATATTGGTTGTTTATGATGCCTCCTTTAATGTTATAAGACCGGTTCAGTTGAAGATCATATTAGTTATGAATTTAGAATTTTATTATTAAGAACTTGTTGTGGGTAGTAAGATGATCCTAGATGGCCATGTATTAGAGACTAAAAAAGGAATTTTCCCCTTTTATTGACAGGTTTGTATAGTTGGACTACATATGTATAAAGTAAATGTTTCAAGCTTACTATTATAGTGTTATCTAGAGAACATACCTAAGTTACTAGGATACAGATTCACTAGATTTTTTAAAACCCAGTATTTGAATATGACAGGGAAACTACAAGTACAAATGAATATAAAAATATTGTTATAATAAATAAATAAAATAGAATGAAGAAACAAAACTATTTAGGAAACACAAGAGTAGAACTATAAGTTATTTCCAAAAAGGAGTTTATGTACCATAAATGATAATTTGATAAGTTGTGATATTGATAATTTTAAAAACCATTTCAGCATGAACTTGAAGCAGGTCATAATACTATTTTTGTGAGCAACATCCACATGTCCTAACAATGGGGAATAAAGTGGTTTTCTTGAACGCTATGGAAAGACTACATAACAGTGTAGGTGAAGTGAGCAACAACATAGTACATAAATATAGATCAACCCTTGACAACAAACATTGACCATAAAGATATATCAAATAAAAATGTTGAAATCAGACCTTCATATTGATATATCAAAGTTGAAGAGCATATCTTGATCTAAGGATAGATTAGACCTTGAGCAGGAATGGGTTTTATGCTAGCCATTAGGTGTTTAGGGATTTTTAATTTTTTCATTAAGGAATAAATTTTTTTGGTGATCAATGGGTCATAGAAGCACTGGAAGTTGTAGGATCCATTTGAAAATTTCAGGAATTGTTTGATTTTTCACAAGATCCATTTGAAAATTTCGGGTTTTTTTTTATTATATTTTTCACAGGATCTATTTCATGGGACTAGTATATGATTCCTTCTGCAAGGAATCCATTTCAATGGTCGATCCACCTCGGATATGTATAGGATCTATGGATCCACAGATCCTACACACTATTGTGGTGGATCTGGTAACACAGGAACATACTTAGAAATATCCAGGATGGTGTAAGAGAAAATTTTCTAGAAACATTGAATGACATGGGTCTGATTTATCATACAGTCAAAGAGAGCACACTCTGAGCACTAGAAATTGTACCTTGTTCAAGAAAGAGAGGAAGGACTGAGTTAACTCTTGGATGAGGTATGCACATCTTTGGCTGGTTAATAAAAATGTTATGCTGAAAATGATCATTGGATGACGATGTTGTTGCATATTGGATGCTTTTTGTGATATCATGGTTGCCACCTATGTAACTGCATTTGATGAATTTCGTCCAAAAAAATTGAAATTTGTTGAATGTGAAGGAAAGTTGATTGCACAAATTGAATTTCAAAATGTTGGCAAATTTCAAATATTAATTGTAATTTTAAGGAGAAAAAGAGTTAATCAGAAAAACTTAGGCCAAATATTTTGTGAATTTGACATGTTTTCAATCTATTTGACATTTAAACAATTGTATTTGTTTTTTATTTGGAATTTGAAATTATTAAAAAAACATATTTCTTCTTTTCGAACTAAATTACAAATTTTATGAGACTTTTTTACACTAACTACTTTTACTTGAATTTTATTTTCGCCAATTTTGAACCAATTGACTAGGTTGCCACTAATTCTGATGAAAAATAAGAGAACTTCAACTCAAACATAGTCGCATATGTTTGAAGCCTAAAGAGTAACATAGTTTTATTAAGCCTTATATGTATGGAGACTTTAGTTCCTCCACTAATGTTACAGATTATTGTCTTATCTCAGAGTATCTTATACAATAGAAATTTTATTATTACAATACTGTAATGCAATAGGCAATTTTACATTAATTTAGCTTCTTATTGTGAAAAGTAGTTTCTTACTGCGAACAAAATCATTCACACCTGGTATGGCAGTGATTTAGTATGAATTTAATTAAAGACAATTTTATTTCCACAAGAATAGTGCAAAATGAACCATTTAAATGTTGTCAATTTCATCCAAAAGTAGATAATGGAAGGGGCATTTAGAACTTCCCACAAAAATCACTTTTCTGGAGGTGGGGTTAGAACCTCCCCCAAAATTCACTTTGGTGGGTGGTTTTTATCTCTTACCAAACCACCCCTAAAAGTCAACTTTTAGCGTCTGTGCTATTAGGGGTGGTTTTGTAAAGACCGCTTCCAAAGCGAAAACCGCCCCCAAAAGTGACTTTTGGAGGTAGAAGACAAACACCCCTAAAATTCAAATTTGTTGTAGTGTGCAAACATAATCTATGTTTTTGCAAGGGTTAGAAGGTCCAGTAACATTCTAGAATACAAACTAATATTCAAAAGGAGGGTATCTTTAGTCGTCATTATTGTTTCCTTAAGGCTATTTAGTGCAGTGAAAGTTTGAATTTAAAATCAAACACTCGTGAAAGAGAGGAGATGTAGAAATACATATCAATTGAGTTAATTGATACAATTTGCTAGCATCTTTTCATTGTGGTTTAATTACTTACTCTACATGACCATCCCTAACTACCAATACTAATGGTTATTCATTATTTTGATTGGTCACTAACACTCATGATATTTATTACACATTAATACATAATATATCAGGGATCCTAATATATTATTGAGTATCAGTTATCCGAACACCTCGTCTTAACACGAAATACAATTTTTTTAACTCCCCTCAATATAAAATCCATAGCAACTTACTCATAACTAAGAATAATTACAAAAGTTGAAGGGAATTCTTGTTCAATCTTCAATAATGCAACACTTCTTTGGTTCTTAATATATAAACACTACATTATGTTGTATGATGCAGGTTGTGTTGGTAAAGAAATGTATGCAATGTCATATCAACCAAGTTTTGCATTGGGACATCAAAGGTAGTTTCTTGATTTTATCAATATTTTTTATTCTCTTAGGATTTCATTATGATATATGATTATTGAAACAAGTGTTTGAACATGGCATTTTATGATTTAAATATGATATTATTTGCCAATTGAAAATAAGGGGATTCTAAATATTATGTATGTTTTCATGATAAAAGCTTTCTGTAGTGACCAAAATGAAAACCTGACGAATAGAGTAATCACATTGTGATATAGATAACTGAAATATGACCTATTTTATGATCACAATCATGTTTATCTATATTATGAATGCTTTATTGCTTACAATGAAAAATCTAGATGGAACTTCTTTAGAGTGTTGATTTTGTGTTCTAATGTTATGTGTATCCCCCCTGGGGATTCCATATCTGGATTCTTTGTTTTTTATGTTAGAAACAGTAAGCCCACTACCATTGAGTATTCCTCTAACATGGAAGGTTTTGCATTCATATTTAAATGGATGTTGTTCATAGTCTTGAGGCAGTTTTACCCATTTCCAACATCTTCATAATGACTATAGAGTATAGTCCTATGCCCTATCATGATTGTATTTTGTTAAGTATACCCGATTATATTCCTCTCCCAATGTTTCAATTCATGCCTAGTTTTCCAAAGAAAAAGATAAAAATACAGCCTCATCCTATACTCGATAGCCCCATGAATATGATTATATCCAATGTTGTTGGGGGTCATGTAGATCTCCCAGTGAAAGCACTGCAACATCACCCTAGGAAGCGGATACACATTATGAATTGGCATCACAATATATCATAACCATTTTTCCTTGTGGATATTCATTAGCTTGATGGAAAAAGGAACTTTTCTCATCCCATGGTGGATAGGATCCATGTGAAGCACCAACTATTGGGTTGATCATCCTCTTTTGATTCTCCTTATTGCTCCACTTATACATGTCTCTAGGATGATCATGCTTATCTACAATATCCTTGGCATCCACAATTAGATAATTATTGTTGATAGGTCTCATATAGTGGTACAGTTACGGTTTCTAGGGAATAGCGATTTTTGCAATCCCATTAAACCAATTTCTTGAGTTTTTTTCAAAATTCCTAAAAAAAGGTTTATGGATTTCATAACCTGCTTGATCATATATTGTGAACTTATACAATATATCATCATTTTTTGATAATTAGATACCGAAAGTTGTGTATTGAGTCTTTTACCATTATAAAGGACTTTGCAAGTTAGGTTCCCAAATTCTTAAAGAGTGCTAGCTCAATGGAAGAGCGCCTGCCTTACGAGAAAGAGGTTGGTGGTTTGATTCCTCCATGCCCTAATGATATTATAATCTTGATTACAAACAACTGAATTAGTACGCAAAAAATAAGTGATAAGTGACCAAACAATGAGATATAAGTGACTAAACAAAATGACCAAAATTCATACATAAACTACTAAACACGACTAAATTAGTGACCAAAAAATGAGAGATGTGAAACCATTCATTAAAAAGGATGCACCATGTGGTGCTAATGATGGATCCAAACATGGCATTGATATGGTAGCAATATAAGACATGAAACCAGACATTAAAAATGATGCAATACGTGGTGCTAATCATGAATCCAAACATGGTGTTGATATGGTAGCAAAATAAGACATTACTTTGAATGAAAAACATGGCCCTACATAGGAAGAAAAATATGGTGCAACAATATAATAAATATTTAGCATCATTTTGGTAACAAAACACGATGCAAAAAAGGAAAAAAAAATGGTGCAAATTTGAAAGCAAAAATTGGCACATATTTGGAAGTAAAACATAGTGCAAAATGGGATGCTAAAGTGGTAGCAAAAATGGATGCAATCTTGGATGATAATTTGGATGCTAACATGGTGCTATTAAGGATGCAAATATGGCGCTAACGGGGATTTCATTTAAGAATAAAAAGAGGAAACTCGCTAGGAAGAAAATTATCACGTTATTTAGGAAGCAAACCTCGATGTTGTTTAGGAAGCAAAGTTGGACGCTATTTTCGAAGCAAAAAAATAGACGTTATTTTGGACATCATAAAGGATGCTATCTAGGAAGCAAAAAAAGTCATTTTTTGAGACACTTTAAGTTTTCTCAATGACGCGTCCCATTTACTGACTAGTTTGACCACTCAATGTAAAAACAAATTACACTAGAAAGGGACGCTAATTCAAGGATTTGTTGTAGTGTCTCTTTAAACCCTTAGCCTCAAATCTCTATCTCTCTATCTATTTATCTATCTGTACCAAACCATGAATATCTATTTCTCTCTCTCTCTCTCTCTCTCTCTCTCTCTCTCTCTATCTATCTATATAAACCTCTAACTCGTAAACACTAATCTCTCTCTTTAAACCCATATCCCCCAATATCTCTCTCCCTCTTTCTCTAAATTCCTAACCTCCAATATATTTGTCTCTCTATTTAAAAACCTAAATTCATTTCTCTCTCTTTAATCCCCTAAATCCTAATCTATCTCTCTCTAAACCCTTAATCACTAATCTCTCTCTCTCTCTCTAAACCTCTAACCCTCAATCTCTCCATCTCTCTAAACCCTTAACCTTGTTAACCCAAAAAATCCCTCAATAAGCTCTACATGACCTACACCACCCAAAGACATCTACATACGACCCTCATTTGACCCCCCACACCCTCAAAAGGGATATAAAATATAAAAAAGCTTTAAAACCCCTAAAAAGAGCCAAAATAGCTCTCATAGGGGCTAAAACCCCTCAAAGAAGCTTAAAACCCCCAAATGAGCTAAATATTGGGTGAAAGGGGCTAAAATCCCAAAAATGGGGCTAAATCCCCAACCAAGGGCTTAAAACCCTAAAATCTCAAGAAAAAGTATAAATAGAGGGGTGGGGGTCACTCTGAAATCACTTCTCACCTCCCTATAATTATGTTGCCCATGTGAGTGCCTTGAGACCATTTTCCTCTCAATCCATTCACCCTCCCTCTCCTCCATTCCTCCATTGAGCCAAAGCTCCCCATCCATTGAGAGGTGCTCCCCCAAGCTAGGGCATGGTCGCCCATTTCAAACAAAGAAGGTATAATATTTGTTTAATGTCATTTTTATTTCAGTTTTTCTAACATAGTTTTCTTGCAGTTTTATTTCTCATACTTTTGTTGTAGGTTTCCATTGATGTCTTGCAACTCCTTTGTTTGCTAACAATGTTGTGCAGGGTTTTGGAGCTTGGTCCTAACCTTGTCTGCAGGATTTCATTTCGTTTTCTTTCTGTTATTTCCATTCTCATAGGAACCCTACCCTTCCATCTGATAGACAGAAGGGATTTTTTCTTTCCTGTAGCAAGGGTGAAAGCCCTACTATAGAACTGGCGACCGTACCAGGTCGATCCCACAGGATCCCTGGGTTTAATTTCTGCATTTCAGTTTTTATTTTCCCTAGTTGAGTTTTCTTTCAAATCTAGATTAAATCTATCTTTTTATGCATTTTAATTCATAGCTAAGTGTCCTTAATGCAAAGCTGAGCCCATTCAGTGACAATACAGGTTACTATGGGCCAGTCTTGGCTCAAGCAAAAAATTTGTCATCTTTCAGACCAGGTTGCTCTTATCGGGCTGAAAGGTGTGACCAGGTTGCTCATTCAAGCCTAAAAGGTGTGACTTCATCCCAGAAAGAAGATTTATTCTATCTGCAGTTTCTGAGCAACCGCCTCCCCTAATTTGGGGAAAATTTAGCGACCCGTTCGCCACATTTCCCCCAAAAAGAGCGATCTGTCTCTCATATTCAGGTTTTTAAAGTTATTGGGACTGTCAGTGCAGCTCAGCTACCTCTATCCATCATTCTATTTTTATTTCATTTCAATCTCTGGTTATTTCATTGTAGCCTATGTAAATCACTGTTAAATCGAATGGTTAATTGGTTAAAAAATCTTATTAATGCTTGGATAAAATTACTATAGATTTCAATTCTTAATTTGAAATTAATATCTTGCCTAGCCCTTCCTCCTCTACCCAATCTACACCCTTCGGGGCATTCTAGGATAAGATGAAGGGTGAAGCTCGTATAGTAATGGGAACTTCACTTTTTATTTTTCAAAACCACTAAAAATGGGTGACTTGGAAGGTAGAGGGGGTGGTATGCCCAGGGGGCCTCACGGTGTTCACGTCCTCCCTGTTGACCGACCTTGCATTTGAAGGGTGAACTGAGGATATACGGACAGGCTTAGTCCATTTTTTTGATATCCCAACATGATTTCCTGGTTGAAGAGAGATACAAGTGTAAGCCAGACACATAGTCAGGCTACCACAGTTCAAATTCAAGTATGGCATGTATTCAAGTTTTTGTTCACAATTTAATGCTATCATAAACAATTTATTTATGTTATAAGTTTTGTAATACAATCTCTGTGGACTGTTCATAAAACATACAAGTAGCCACTGAGTGTAATAGAAATATAAAATACATGCACATAAACCATACCACATAAAACAACCACACTCAGTTCATGACGCTGAGCTAGCCATTAAAATTTATAATTTACACTAATTCAAACACTTGCATTCTTTGAGGACATAAGTCCCTGACTTCCTTAACCATGGGAAGTACTTTGGCTCAGCCTAGAAACTCATTATGCGAAGTACCATGGGAACCCAAAAGTAGTTGGCTGCTGAGAGGAATTGCCACATGAAACGGGCAACGACCCCCACTGATTGACTAGCACTCCCGTGAGGAAAAATCCAAGCACTGTCTCCTAGCAGGCTTGGTGGCCGAGTGACCACCTCAAAGCCAATAGGAAGCCATTAAAACTGGGGTCCAAAATTCATTACCATATTTCACCACTTGACATACAAATCAGCCACAATTGATCACCCACGTTCTTCCTCACGCCCGAGACGCGGTCCACCATAGTTTGGGTCCTTGAACCAACACCGTTGAGACCATTCTCAATGACCCCCTACACCATTAGAAGGCCACACAACCTCTGATTCAGACTCAGAATCATACCAATCTGAGCTAGACCTGCATACTGCACCATCTAGCCCCATGGTTGGTGCAAACCTGGATCCATTTTTTGGCTTATGATTGGTACTAGACCAGCATCCATACCCCACACCACCACCAACACCCCTACTGGTGGCCCTAGCATGGTCATGCAAACCATCATAAGTCAGCTACCTCCAACCACACTAACCAGTCAAACCGTCCCACCTGTCATGCTTGGGGGCAGTTTCCTGTCCACTCACACTGTCCCAATTGGCATGCCTAGGGGTAGTGGCCCTTCCACCTACACTACCCCCCTTGTCATACATAGGGGCAGTGGCCCTTCCACTCACATAGTTCCATTTACCACACTTGGGGGCAGTGGCATGTCCACAATTATGCCACCAGTACCCCTAGTTATGCAGGTGCATCATGTCCCTGCAAACCCCACCACCATTGTTGCCCCATCTCACATCAACCTTGGGTCAAACCTTCCTTTCATGGCATGCCTCAACCTGCCTGAATTGGCTTGGTTAACAAATGACCCTATCTGCCATCAAACATTTTGGCCTCCTATACTAACCAAAGTCCCCTCAGACATTCCCAAGTTTGAAGGGAAGGCAGGGGAGTGCCCCCAAAACCATATCATGATGTTTCACCTATGGTTCTCATCAAATAGCATCGTAGATGATTCGATCGGACTCAAACTATTCCAACGCACCCTCATAGGTGTTGTATCCAAGTGGTACATTGAGCTACCACAAGCCAAGTACCTGGATTTTAACTCCTTGGATTTCATGTTCCTACAGTATTTCCAACTCCCTGTTAGATACAATGAAGGGGTGGAGATATTGCTATCTTGCCACCAGAATACTGCGACCCACATAACCAACCACATCCATGAGTGGAGGAGATGCCTTAGTTTGTGAAAAGTTCAACTTGATGACAGGATCTTCCTAGATTGGTTCCTAAAAACTTTGGTACCACCTATAGCAAAGGACGTTGCATCCGAACATCCCCAATCTGAAGAGGAGTCCATCTTGAAATCCCAACAGTTTGATCTAATCTATGCACAGCCTGGATACATTTACATTGTCATTCTAGATGCTCCCCACATAGGTACCTCCTACTAGGATGCACTAGGGGAATCCCACATGCAGATGGCATCATAGGTTCTGTCTCCCACCAACCACAACACCGCTTGACACCACCTGCACTATCATCGCAACCAAGCAACACCCCCAGCGTTGCCTATCCAAACCAAGCTCTGGATTATGCAAGAATGATGTCCCAGTCTGGAGCTACCACTTCTTATGCCCAACCTGTGCCACAGCAGCAGGCCCAAGCATTAGCTTAGTCAGCACAACAATATGTGGGACAAATTCCCACATTTGTGGCACCTACAGCCCCCCAAGTCTACTATGCACCACTCGCGCAAGCCGCTCAAGCCTCCACTCCCACTCTATTGGCACCTTTAGGATAAGTGTTTTCACAGCAAAACCATCCCAACCAGCTAGCCACCAATAACCAACAAGGGGAAGCCAGAAATAATAGATCCCAGAACCAAGGCAACAATCAACCACAGGGAAGTGGTCAACAACCAAATCCTCACAACAATGCTGGGGCAAACCGAATAGCCCAAAATCCTCAGCAACCAAGCACATCAAGGCATAATGCTCCATTGCACACAAATCAGCCATGCAAGTTGTGTGAAGTCTGTGGGAACTATGCACATGAATGCCCATTCATGGTTCGTGCTAAGCAAGCCATTCACAATGAGGTTCAGCATGCTACCAATATGGAAGCCCTAGCTCAACCCAACTCGACACCATCAAGGCCTCCACCCATGGTCCTCCAAACCCATTACCAGTCTAAGGACTCGTAGCAATTGCACCTGCTCCCCAGCCTAATCCCAATGCCCCAGGGGCACCTCTAATAGCAGAAATAGGTGTTCACCACCTACTAGCCATGACAACTGAAGAGGTCAATTTACAAACCAGATGAAATTAGTACAGAACTAACACCAAACCTGCTAATTGTAGAAGGAGAAAGTCGACGAAGTCGACTTAAACGAAGACCGACTTAGTCGATCAGTCGACTAAGTCGATGGGCCGACTTAGTCGATCAGCTGACTAAGTCGGTCGGCTGACTAACTAGAAAGATTAGGTCGGCTAACTAACAGTCGTGTCGGTTCACCGAACTGACAGGTAGTTATTTTGTAACTGTTTGTAAATTGTATATATTAGGCTGTTGAGCCAAGCAAGAACTCAGTTCAGTTCTCTATTTTTTATGAACTCATTACAATAATAATATAATTTGTTTGATCCTATCTGTTCTAATCTCTTGTCCCTATTTTATAGATATATATGTTTTAGTATGTATTATTGGTAACCTTATGTGATCTGTGAGATTACAACATTGGTTCCGTTGCCGGTAGTACATGACTAGAATATATGCTCACATATGATACCAGAGCAGGAGATCAAGGACTGGTGGGACCGTAAAGTTGCGAACTACTTGCAAAATTACGCAAGAAGGAACAGATTAACAGTCGCTGAAGCTAGAGCCAGATTTTTCACAGAGACACATGAAAAGTTTGTCGAATTCGTGCCACAAATACTGAAGCAAATTCTGGATGAACAAGCCGGACGAGACTAAAGAAGAACAGTTGCTACAAAAACTGATCCGGGGAGGCCGCACAAATCTGTCGGAGTGGTTCGAGAAAATCACCGACGAATTCTGTGAGGAACAAGCAGTCGAAGACAGAATGTCAGTGGAAACCGTTAAAAAGAAATTTTACACAGAATTCACTGAACAATTTTTGTGTTCCCTACCAACCTTGCTGTTCAAATTCTTGATCGAGAAAGGGGTAGCCCATATTGTCGAACCTCATCCATCGCTCCTCAAACAGCCTGCAAACACTAACTGGGTGGAGAAACAACGGAAGTGGGAGAATTTCATTGCCGAAACAGAGTGGGAATACTTCCTAAGCAAGTAGACCAAACTATCCGAGCATCCTAAAAGCGTAGGGTAGGCTATGGGGGGGGTAGCTGGTCATGTGTCAATGGGAGAGTATAGTGGATTCTAGTTGACCAGAACTCCGATATCGGTCACCAGTAATGACAAGTCGGCAGAAGAAGGCATAGTATTGTACGAAAGTATGTCAGACATCAAGAAACTTGAAAGGGACGAACGACAGTAGAGAAGAGAAGCTAGACGAGAACAAGCCGAAGGGCTGCACAAAGAACAAAACCCTAGGGAGACCGATCGAGAAGAGATTCTACCAGATTTAGGTCATGACCGACAGGAAGAAGGTGTAGAGAGAGAGGCGTCCCCTACGGAGGAAGAAGTGTGGATAGAGTAGCCAGAAGCTCTCCAATTAAGCGCTCCCGGTGAAGGAACGACCCTTTCCCCATTGAATCCACATACCAGCATACAAACTATTGTCAAAGAAGACCTCCGACTAAGAGCTGGCGACTTCAGTATATGGAGTCGACAAGGTGACGACACATACACCAGACGACATCTGGTCATACGTCGACCGTTCGAAGGGAATTGGGTGACGATTCAAGCGTCACCTTCCCTTCGAAGTATCCACTTGCTCTTACTGACACATGAAGGAGCACCCCCCCCCCCCCCCCGCCACATACAGCTTTAGAAGAAATCCATGAATCAGACCTGCGCACACAAAGTTGCAGTGGAACATCGACAGTAATCCACAACAATCCACTGTACATCGAAGATGTATCGACCGCCGACGGAAGCACCAGTTCCATCGATCAAAGTTCCATAGGCCCGACTATATCAATAACCCCACCACTCTCACCACCACCCCCACCTCCACCGCCGTCGACGTCTGACAGCAGCAAAAGTGATTCAGACATGGGTCACGGATCTGCTCACATCCCTCTATATGAGGGCGATGAAGACCCCAGACGACACTGGTTCATCTGTGATTCAACCTGGGAAGCTAACTTGGTTACCGATGAAGACCGCCAAATGGCCCATTTTGCAGGAGCATTAAGAAAGAGAGCCTTAACATGGTACATGACCTTTTCCGAATGACAACCCAGAGCAACGAAAGCTGAGATCAAGTCACAGTTCTTTTCCTTTTTCAAAACCCCAGACGCCAAGCACCTGGCAGCAAAGAAACTCAAAACTACTTCACAGAATCCAGGCGAGACCGTGCGCGACTACGACAAGTGATGGAAAGACTTACTGAGCCAGTTGGATTATTTTATTGATGAGCAGTTACTAATTCAATGGTTTCTTGCAGGACTCTCACCGAAAGTACATCGCCATATTAGTCTGGAGACATTTAAAACGCATGAGGATGCACTAACAAAAGCTTTGCAGGTTGAAATGGATGAAGACATACCTGCATACCCCACGGACCACCGACTAGAACAACAACTAGAAAGTCTACAGAAGTCCCTAAAAGAGCTCACCCTCAAAAATCAGGAAATATGGTGCACCAAGTGTTCGACAAACGGCCATTCAAAAGATAATTGTCAACATGAATACAGTCGACAAGACATCCGCTTTGTGCAAACTAAAGTATTTTGCGACATTTTCCAGGAGGCCGGAGATCATTCTACGAAAGAATGTCTGTTTAACATGAAGAACGCAAAAGCTTCCTGGTGCGCCATCTGTGAGACAAAAAGTCACAATACAGCCGACTGTCAATTAAACCTGAAAAATAGACAGAACTATCAGGCGGTCTACCAGACGAATGCACTGGCGCAAAACAATGAGAAAAATAACACCAATGACCAGAACGGGCAAAGAGCCGAAGGTCGACGATATGAACACCAGTACGACAATCAACGACAAGGGTTTGGAGGAAGAGGTCTATTCGTCGGGAATAATGACATACGAACTCGACCCTCCTAGTGCTTCATCTACTATAAAGAAGGGCACCGATGCGCAGACTGTCCGTACAAGGACAGAACTGACCTTAAATTCTATACACATTGTGGAGTAGGCTATCACTCCTTGGAGGATTGTCCTACTATGTTAGAAAAAATCAATATGAAGAAAAATGTTAATGTCTTGTCGTGTGTACAAAAGCATGATGTATTAACTACTAAGAATCTACATATCGTTACTCGACAAGGCACAAAAATAGGCCCTAATAATCCTCAAATTAGTAAAATTAAAAACACAAATGGTTATCCGGATCCTTTGAAGGAAAAACAAACCTATCAAGAAGCCACCCACATATTTCAAGACATTGCACAGCAAGAAGACATTATTAACAGTCGACTTAGCACGACACAACAATTAACTCATCTCATTCAAAACGACAACTCCATAGCCCAGTTCATTGATTTATTACACGAAATAAAAAGTACTAACTTTGGAAAACAAACTAAGAACATTTGTATCCTAAATAAAAAAGACAAAAACGATGTCGACCCACTTGTCGACCTAGAAATCGAAGGTTATCACGTCCAACAAGTAGTACTCGATTTCGGGTCTCAGGTAAATATCATGACCAGGGATACATGGGAAAAGATGGGCCGAACTCGACTCTATGAATCAGGCATTTACCTAAAACTCGTTGACCAAGGCCTCATCGAACCCATTGGGGTTTGGAAAGATGTCGACACGACCATCAAAGGAATATCGACTAAGGTTGATTTCGAAATTATTGACCCAAATGAAGGATCTAGTTCCTTTCCAGCCCTCGTCAGTCGACCTTGGGGTCGAAATATGAAAGCATCTATATCCTTAGATAAGGAATGAATTAAGCTCAAAGGAAATGGCCAAAAGGTCATCATACCCATTAATCCATCACAAGGACAACCTTGGACAGAACCGATTGATGAGGAAGTCGATGTCAGATAGCTTTACCAGATCCATAACAATACGGACTATACCGAGCCAAACATCTATGAGGAGCTTCACTTAGGTAACCAAGACTCAATTGGTTATAATTCAGATGCTGGCTTATATGACTAGGAGATGGAAAATTATGAAACACAAGCAAGAGGGTGCTGGACTATACAAACAGTACAGAAAAAACCCACCCGACAATGCTTCATCATATCAATTATCCCTAAAAATTTTGAAACAAAACTAAGGGAACGCCCTATCTTACAACCAACGAACTTAAACACTACTCAACTACGCTGGTATAAGGAGAGGGAATCCCTAGTCATGCACGTCGAACAAGTATCTAAAAATATTGGAGAACATGGCAAACTTCAAACTTAGTGGAAATGTTTACAGGTCAATCAGCTCGATGGTGGCACACCCATCAGTCAAAACTACAGACCTGGACAACTGCTTCAACCTTCTTTGTAGAACGGTTTGGAGGGAAAAAGTTAACACAAGAAAACCAAATCCCTATCTTTACCCAAGGTCAAAACCCAGAAGACCACATTAGGACTTGTGAAAAGGAGTGGAGAATACTTGGCTACAAAGACGAGCGAGCCTGGCCCCACTTGTTTCCTTCAACCTTAGACGACTTACCCAATAAATGGTATAAGATGGAGGAAGCCAGAGGAGAAACCTTCTTTTGGTAGGAACTGAGAGAAAACTTTATCAAGGACTTTCAGTTCATACCCCAAAATGAAACACTTGCCGAGACAGCCCAACAAATCAAACACTTTCTCCAACCGACTGTAAATCAACCCTCCCAGAACCACCAACAGGTCAAGGACTGTAACACTATACAAACTCCATCTAGGCCACAGTCGACCCACTTGCACTTAGAAAATGAACACACCACAGGCAAGAGCTTTAGATGGAAACCTGAATACATTGAAACTAACAAACCTATCCATTCAATCTTGAAAGTCGGGACCACAGACAAACCCGACCTTGAAAGAATGACTGCAGCCGACTTTTCAGCTACATTCTCACAGTTCAAAGAAGGAATTCGGACGATCAATGAAGCTAAAGCTCCAGAGTGGCTGGATGCCAAAGTGAAAACTAAGGAGGTCGACATTTCAAATGACGACCGTCCAAAAATATCTAAGATTGGTGACTACTGGAATGAACAACAGACTACCGAAATAGTGAACTTACTTAGAGAATTCCAAGATGTCTTTGCAAGGGACTACAAAGACTTAAAAGGGTTAGTACAGGAAATGGGAGAAATAAAAATAGATACTAAACCTGATTTTTGACCTGTCAAGAAACAACCTTATAAACTAGCTCATAAGTATAAGGAGATAGTTAAGAAGGAAATCGACAACATGTTAGCAGCAGGGATCATTTACCCTATCGACCAATCGGAATGGGCAAGCCCCATGGTCATTCAGCCTAAGAAACATGACCCGACCAGGTTAAGAATTTGTGTCGACTTTAGGGAGCTTAACAAAGTCACATTGACAGATCCATTTCCAACCCCCTATGCTGATGAAATCTTAAACGAAGTGGTAGGACATGAATGCTATTCATTCATAGATGGATTCTCAAGGTATAACCAAGTACCAATAGCAAAGGAAGACTAGAGAAAGACCACATTTGTCTATGAATTTGGCTCTTTTGCTTATAGGGTTATGCCTTTTGGGATAAAGAATGCACCTACAGTGTTTTCCTGAATTGTTGTCAAAACTTTCCAGGAATACATTTATAAAACCATGGAAGTCTACTTCGACGACTGGACTATATATTCCACCCTAAAGGATCACTGCACATCGCTCCGACTTATGCTGGAGAGATGTCGATAGATACAACTCTCCCTGAACATTAAGAAATGTATCTTTATGACTCCCATAGTCATACTCTTAGGGCATATTGTCTGCAAAGATGGTATCAAGGTCGACTTTGCCAAAATTAAAATCATCCTCGACCTAAAACCCCCAATAAACTCTAAACAGGTCTGTGTGTTATTGGGCCATACAGGATACTATAGGAAATTCATCAGACACTATTCAGATATGACTTACCCTCTGGAAGAACTGCTAAAAGAAGATTAGGAGTTTACATGGACAGAAGAATGCCAAATATCCTTCGACAAATTGAAAAGAAAACTGGTCGAAGCCCCCATACTTAAATTTCCAAACTGGTCGACCAAGTTTCATGTGCATATCGATGCATCAGGAATTGCAATTGGAGCAATCCTGACTCAACCAGGGGATGACGGGATGGATTACCCTATAGTTTATAGCAGTCAAAAACTCAATAAGGCTGAAAGGAACTATTCGAACACTGAACGGGAAGCCCTAGGTATGGTTTTTTCCCTGCAAAAGTATCGACATTACCTACTGGCCAACCCTTTCATATTTTATACTGACCATCAAGCTTTGAAGTAACTTGTTAATAAACCCCTTCATCATGGATGAATTTGTCGATGGTTACTTCTTTTTCAAGAATTTGAGTTTGAAGCAGTGGTCCGACCAGGAAAGCTAAATGTCGGGCCCGACCACCTATCCCGTATCGACACAGGGGAGGAACCGACCGGAGTCGATGACGACTTGCTGGATGCACATATATTTTGCATAGAAGTAGTACCCAAAGAAATAGAAGAAATAGCTCAGTTCTTAGAGACAGGTCAGACACCCGAAGGTCTAAACACCAAGAAGAAACAAATATTAGCTATGAAGGTTGGACCCTACAGCCTCATCAATGGATTTTTGTACAAAATGGGGTTAGATGACATTCTCAGACGTTGTGTACTCGACCATGAGAGAGAACAAATCATGCATGAAGCACACTATGGACCTGCAGGAGGACATTTTCAAGCGGATGCAACTGCAAGAAAAATCCAACAGTCGGGCTTATGGTGGCCAACAATCCACAAAGATTGCAAAAAATTTGTTAGTCGATGCAATAGATGTCAATGACTTGGTCGACCTCTGCTGAGCACAGAAATTCCCTTGATATCTGTAAACCCTAGCCTCACATTTGAAATTTGGGCTATAGACTTCATAGGACCGTTTCCTATCCCAGCCAAACGCTCAGGTGCAAGATATATTATCACGGCAGTAGAGTATGTCACTAAATGGGCAGAAGCTGAACCCATCGAGACTTGTTCGAGTGAGGTAGCCGCTAAGTTTATCTATGAAAACATCATCACTAGATTCGGCTACCCACTCACATTGATCAGCGACCAAGGATCAAATTTTATCAACAAAACCATCAAAAATTTGACCGACCAGTTTCACATCGACCACCGACGAAGCACTGCATATCATCCTCAGTCGAACGGAGCGATTGAAGCTTTCAACAAAACATTGACAAAAGGGTTAACCAAAATATGCAACACCGACAAAGATGCAGAACAGGTCGAGTTTCTCAACAAATGCAGGGATATCGCTCAGACTGTCGTTCCAGGACCTGTCGAAGTCGGCACAGATCGACCTCTTGAAAGGGAATACCATCTTTTTGAGAACATGGTGTCGACCATACAGGCTCATCTCCAAGAGACTAAGGCAGAACAGAAGGAGGAGACAGCCCGACTACTCCTGGCCCAGCACACTGCATTCTCGGAGGCATACAAGGTTCTACAAGATCATATGGAAGAATCCCTTGTCACCAAGGAAGTATTAAGATACTGACCGACTCACTATGGGCAGGTCTACCACCAGACACGGAAGACACGGCAGGGCATCCAAACTTTGGAAGGTCGGAAGTCGACAGAGGCAGAAATGAGGCAGACAATTGAAGACCAGATTGTGATGGAGACAAACAAACTACAGAAGTTGGAAATGGAAGATCATCAATGGGTCCAACAGGCCCTTCCCAACTTAGAAAAATTTGACATCATCTGCCCATAGATGAAACGAATCATCAATGCTGCAGAAGAGCAAATCCAATTTTTGGGCCCCAACATGGAGAATATCGCAGAAATGCCCATGTCAGAAAAGATGTCGATCCTTTCAAGTCTCACTACCTTAACAATCGATATCCAGAAGGCATTACAGAGTTGGACCAACTTTCAGCGTCACTTTTCCATCACAGCTCCAGCAATTGTCAAAATATGCGTCCAAAAGAGACCGATCATCCGTCTGCACAGTCCACAACAGTAACCAGTTTTGAGAGATCTGTCACAAACATCAATTTTGTACCTCCCTGTTTCTTCGGGACGAAGAAATGTTTTGTTCATGGGGGAGATGTAGAAGGAGCAAGTCGACAAAGTCGACTTAAACGAAGACTGACTTAGTCGATCAACCGACTAAGTGGATGGGCTGACTTAGTCGATCAGCCGACTAAGTCGGTCAGCCGAATAACTAGAAAGATTAGGTCGGCTAACTAACAGTCGTGTCGGTTCACCGAACCGACAGGTAGTTATTTTGTGACTGTTTGTAAATTATATATATTAGGCTGTTGAGCCAAGCAAGAACTCAGTTCAGTTCTCTGTTTTGTATGAACTCATTACAATAATAATATAATCTGTTTGATCCTATCTGTTCTAATCTCTTGTCTCTATTTTATAGATATATATGTTTTAGTATGTATTATTGGTAACCTTATGTGCTCTGTGAGATTACAAAACTAATACATCAGCGACATCTACATCCAAAACAACCAATGCACCTCTTAAATTAACCCCTTTCCCTCCACACACCCCCATACGACAGGTTGCTAACAACATCATGGCTAGAGATGCTATAAGCTACAACATTGTGGATGATTTAGCCCAAACACCTACGGCCATGTCCACTCTTGAGGTACTCAAAACTTGTTCAACACAGCAAAAATCCTTTCTAGCCTCCCTTGGTGCCGTAGATCCCTCTGACTCCAAGTTGATCACATTCGACATGGAGAACAGAGAACCCCGAATGCCATCAACCATCGCCTTCCAAATCCTTGTATCCATTCAGAATCTGGTCATGCACTAGTGCATAGTGGATAAGGGGGAATCCATGTGCATTATGTCTACCTTAGTCTAGCAGAAGCTTGGATCCCCAATTTTGCAACCATCCTCTACTACTCTGCAAGATTATGATGGCCACCCCACTAAATCCTATGGAATCCTTGCACATGTTCCCATCTCATTGGCCGAGAAAATAGTATTGATTGACATAGAGGTTATCAATGCTCAGTTCGACTATAACCTTCTCCTCGGAATAAGTTATATGTACGCCATGAGAGCCATAGCATCAATTGTTTTCCTCCTCATGATGTTCCCTCACGAAGGGAAAATCATGACGATTGACCACTTGACTTATCACAATCTACAAGGGTTAACTACACCAGCTAATGTCATCCCTATGATCAAAACCATTGATCCACAAGGGCTAACCGCACCAGCTAATGTTATCCCTACTGTCAACACCATGGTTGACAACATACTAGCCTCCCCATTGTTGAATGTGGACCCTAGGTTGTTTGCCGATACCACCATGATGGATTCTTTCCCCTTAATGTCACCACCACTGACACCAAATGAGACTGCGGATTTGTGCATGCTCTCATCCAGCACTACTACACCCGAACATCAACCGCAGTCACAGCCCCAACCGCAGCCACAACACCATCCGTATCCACAACAACATCAACAACCACAACATCATCAGTAGCTGTAGCATCATCAACATCCATAGCATCATCCACAGCTGCAACATTATGCATATCCTCCACCACAACCTCATCCCCACATGCAACCATCAGGGAGTTATCTGGGCTCTTCCCCAGTCCACAAAATTCCCTTCCTCTTCCCCCCGCATGGTGTCACGAGTAAGATAGTAATGGCTACCTTAAACTTACCCAATTTCACCTTGGGGATTCTTGTGTCGTACCTAGATCCACCCACCCAACCACCAATGCCCTAGGTAGTCTTAACTCCCGTGCAACCCATTGCAGTCGAATGTCATCCTCTACCTGGCCTGCAAAAACAAACCACTGCACTCGCACCCGCACCGCTCCACCCAAAAAGGGTCAGGGGAAAAAAAGAAAAAGCTACTGCCAAACCTCGATAGATCCCTCCTGATGCCATCTATGAAGAACAGGGCCATCCAACTCAAAACTACCCTGATGTTCCCATAACCCACGTGCATTTGGATGCCATCGATACAACAAAAAACCTTCCCGTGGTAGAGCTCCGAAGTAGGCCACTAGTTAGAAACAAGTCATTGAGAACAAACCATGCTTGCACCCTCTATGTATTGTATGGACACTATTCTCACCACTGCCAATACTTGTTTGAGTTTCAAATGGCTCTAGCCAACCTTCGACAACATTCCCTTGAATCTGAGATCACTCTGATCGAAGAAGTTCACCCCCCACCTCCTTCTTTAGACACCATGTCCACTTACATGATGTCCAGTTCTACAAACCCTCTTATCTCCACCATCACCGATGGTCCATCAGACCTATCTCTTTGTTGCTTCTACAATGATGAGGAGATACTTGAAGCCTTAATTGCCTCAGACTACCCATGGGATAACATGCACCATTGCTCGTTCTTTCTCCCCGAAGAGCTTGTGTCGCACTCTAACCATTTTTTCGTGGAAACCAAAGATTTCATTCATGGGAAATTCGATCGGTTCAAAAATCCCATTTCGGCACCATCAAAATCGACATCTCAACCAATCCTGAGGTTGTTGAAGAAATCATGTTGGGGGCATCCTGCTCCCAAGAAGAAATTCTTGCCTACAAAGCCCTCTTCCAAGAATTCCGCGACATGTTTGCCTAGTCCGACACTGAAATGTGTGAGATGGATCCATCCATTATGGAACACCACATCAACACATGGGTCGATGTGGCCCCCATGCACCAAAAGAAATGGCCCATCCATCCCTCCAAAGTTTCCGTGGTCAAATATGAAATTGAAAATCTACGCATAGCCAACTTCATTTACCCCATTGTGTACACCACTTGGGTTTCTAATCATGTTCCCGTGAATAAAAAATAGGGTACCATTCGCATTTACACCGAATTTCATGATCTAAATGGGGCATGTCCAAAATATAACTTCCCAACACCCTTCATCGATCAGATTATCGAAGCATGCGCTGGACATGAGTTCTTTTCCTTCATGGATGGATTTTTTGGATATAACCAAATCCAGATCCAGAAAGAAGATCGTTACAAGACTGCATTCACAACCCTGTGGGGCACATTCACCTATTGAGTAATTCCCTTTGGTATGAAGAACACTGGAGCCACCTTCTAGCATGCCATGGCACACTGTTTCTGTGACCTCATCCACATCATGTTGATCTATCTTGACAACATCATTGCGCTATCACAGAAGCAAGCACAACACATAGACGACTTACGGCAAGCCTTCCTACGATGTCGCAAGTACAAAATCCACTTGAACCCTTTCAAGTGTGTTTTCTATGTACCAACGGGCCATCTCCTAGGGTTAATCATGTCACACAAAGGAATGACCGCTAATCCCCTGAAAGTGCAAACCACTTTCCCTCTAACATCACCTCTTTAAGTGACGATAGTTCAGCTTGTAATATAGTCTTGTCCCCTTTTGTTTTACACATTGTTAAAGTGAGTCTTATGTATCGTTTCCCCTCATTTCTCTAGATGGATACTACCTTGGATCGGTACATTGGATTTGCTGGTGGAGCGAGCAGATGGTCTCCAAACCTCGCCTCAACTGCATGGGTCATCTACTTCCTGTCGCACGAGTTTATCCATATCGATGGAATATGCGTGGGCACTACGACCAACAACCAGGATGATTTTGATGGTGTCAATGGCCTCTTGGTCACTGCTCTCCAGTTGGGTATTTCCCATCTCGATGTCTTCTTAGACTCCCAGCTGCTTGTCTCCTAGTTGAACAACTACTACCGGGTACATGATCCCTACATATTTAGAAAATTCCTGCACACTAAACAGATGGTTAGAACATTTGAATCCATCACATTCACACATGTTCCCAGAAATCTGAATAGTGTAGTAGATCAAATGGATAATGACATTCTAAATTGGCACAGTCATAATCGCATATAGGAAACATACAAACACAACATCATGCATAATCATATATAAAACACACACACACACACGCACATGTAAAAATACATCACATAGGAATTGCATTTCATATCATCATAAAAATCCTCACATATAAAACCATAAAAAGCACATCCACGGGCATCAAAAATATATAGATAGATAAATCGTATGTCCAAAATATGTCCATTGCAAAATGAGAAGCCACATATGCTTTCTCAGCTGAATATACATAGCGATGCAAAAAATCCTAAGTGCACCAATGCACTAAGGGCAGCCCCACTAGATGCTAGTCTGACTCAGACTCATCCTCATAATTTGAATCAATATCATCATCATCTTCTTCCTTAGAAGACTCATCATCCTCTACAGGAGGATCCCCTCACATCTCCCGATGAAAGTAGTCATAGGCTACAGCCATCCTCCTCATCACAGACTTCCACTCCGGAGGCACACTATGAATGGCGATAATCAGCTCATTATCAAAATGTTGGCAGCCATCATAAGAAATCCCCTTAGCTAGCCACTCCAAGTGTGGAAAAATAGTCTCCGTCTCTCGTCGTCACCTGTGAGGGTTCCCCCCAGGGACCGCCGCCTCTGCAATAGCGACCACCTATCTCTGATACCCAGGCGGCGGGCGGGGACCAACATCTACATACACAAACAAAGACACCATTATTCTATACATATAATCATCAACCAGCTCAACTACACTATGTATAAATATGAACATAAGGACATTACACACTCATACCAGGTGGTCCCCATGCCTGACCAGGAGCTCAAGGCATCTCAGGATCCCCACAATAATCCATACCCACATAAGGGACTCCTCAACAATCATTGGGATCTTTCGCCACTACTCAAGCAACTCCTCAGTAAAGAAGCATCCCACTCTGTCGCCACCCTCTCATACCATCATCTGGCACCACCTCTGCATCCACGGCTCCACTTGTGGGAACATACAAACACAACATCATGCATAATCATATATAAAACACACACACACACACGTGTAAAAATACATCACATAGGCATTGCATTTCATATCATCATAAAAATACTCACATATAAAACCATAAAAAGTGCATCCACGTGCATAAAAAATATATAGATAGATAAATCGCATGTCCAAAATATGTCCAGTGCAAAATGAGAAGCCACATATGCTTTCTCAGCTGAATATACATAGCGATGCAAAAAATCCTAAGTGCACCAACTCACTAAGGGCAGCCCCACTAGATGCTATTCTGACTCAGACTCATCCTCATAATTTGAATCAATATCATCATCATCTTCTTGCTTAGAAGACTCATCATCCTCTATAGTAATATCCCCTCGCACCTCCCGATGAAAGTAATAATAGGCTACGTCCATCCTCCTCATCACAGACTTCCACTCCAGAGGCACACTATGAATGGTGACAATCAGCTCATTGTCAAAATGCTACCAGCCATCATAAAAAATCCCCTCAGCTAGCCACTCCAAGTGCGGCAAAATAGTCTCCTCCTCCCATCGTCTCCTATGAGGGTTCCCCACAGGGAACTCTGCCTCTACAGTAGCGACCACCTGCCTCTGATACCTAGGCGACGAGTGGGGACCAACATCTGCGTACACAAACAAAGACACCATTATTCTATACATATAGTCATCAACCAGATCAACTACACTATGTATAAATATGAACATAAGGACATCACACATACATACTAGCTGGTCCCCATTCCTGACCAGGAGCTCAAGGCATCTCAGGATCCCCACAATAATCCATACCCACATAAGGGACTCCTCAATAATCATTGGGAGCTTCCACCACTGCTCAAGCAAATCCTCAGTGAAGAAGTATCCCACTTTGTCGCCACCCTCTCGTACCATCATCTAGCATGACCTATGCATTCACGGCTCCCGCGGACCACCATCTTGCACTACCCGGTGTGAATGTAGAGTATGTACTTTCTCAAAAAAGAAATCACATAAGAAGGACCCAAAACAAAAGTCTCCCCCAAATGCCCTCGCATTTTTCAGCTGATGCCAAACATCCTGAAGGTACATCTGGGCCCATGCATAGTAAGTGCCCCCATGGCACACTCTACTATCTGCAGCTGCCCTCTAGATATATTGTGACTCCCTGTATAGCCAAATATATATGCACAACAGAATAGTAGAAATAGCTCGTGTAGACACATCCTCAATGTCACACATCAGAATGTGAGAACCATGCCAGTACACAGTCGCATAATAGTGCCTCTCACACAACTCCTCAAGCGTTTCCCCACGAGACATCACTGGCATCAAGTCGCCAACAACTCCCAACATAGAGAGTCTAGTCAAAAAGTATATAGCGTGATCTCAATACGCTGTCCCTGGATCAAGAAGACCTCCCCACCAATATCCCAAAATCTCACCAAAGTCTGCAGTAACAGACGCAAGCTCTTCATGAGAGGTATCTGCATGAATTTCAGTAACCCGCAACGGGCCAGTGTAGCATGCACATTCCCATCCTAGAATTCCTCCTCCTAGAGGTATTTGGAGTCTCTCTCATGCCACTTTTCCTCAAGCATCCTACACAAGCAAAATTCAGCTGTTAGCCATAACTCTTAACAAAAAAGCCACCCAGGGACCAAGTCGCACTTGTTTAGCCAAAAAGAGTGACCAGGTCGGTCAAAAAAGACTCATAGGTGTGACTTGGTCACTCTTTTACCCTCAAAAGGTGTGACCTGGCTTGTAGAGACCCTAACAGGCTCAGATAAGACCCCCGAGTGAGAAAATTCAAAATGTAAACCATTGGAAAGGATAGATTTTGCAAGAGCTCTTACCTGCAAGTTGTGGAACTCGAAACCACCGGTCGAAACAGGAGAAATCAGAAAAATAAATCTAGGGCCCACCTCTCCAATTCTGCAGTGAACAGTGACAATAACACCTCACAAAGTGGTTCCCATCCATATATAGGCCCCATTTGACCTATTTTCTCCCTTTCAACAAAACAGGGACATACGGAGTCTGTTTGAGACATTGTTCGCACCAGTGGTTTCAGAATTCCACCCTCTATCTTCTAATGAGACCATCATCTCATGTTTAACAACTAAATTTTTAGGACCACTTCCCATAAGTTACCTTGGTTTACGAGCCACATCATTGTGATGTAAGTGTCTCCGGACCTCTGCTTGCATCACACTTGCCTACCGCCACTCATACGGGTTCCCGGGCCACCGCCCAGAAGGCATGTCATTTTATTTTAGCATATAGATGTCTAATCCATCGATCGCACCTTACGCAGGATTTCGGGACACTGCCCAGAGGACAGATCATTTCTTTTGCATACATTTGGCACATAACTGCCTTTAGACTTACACCCACATCACGTATAGTGAAGTCCATCCACCACAACTCACACACAACTCTCCTTACCTTTGTCCGAGAGAAAGCTCGGTTTTCATGCCACTTCTGCATCGATTCACGTGCCTCTGCCGCAATCTATCCCGTGCATGTATTGGTAGTTTTAAAAGCCACCTGCTCCATCCATACTACACGGATGGCCTTTGGACCAATATCCATTGTCTCTACACGGGGGCACCACCTATGCCTCCTCGATCGGTCGACCATATCAGAGTTTCTTTTAAGCTCTTTTCTAAATCCTAATAGAATGAAAAGATTGTCGAGTGCGGCTGCTTCCTTTCCCACTCGTTAAAGTATAGGAAAGGGTGTCTACATCGTCTCGTTTATCTCCTTTTGTGGACTATGTTGACCATCAAATGAAAAGGACCACCTTGGCACACTCAAGCCAAGACTATTCCCCTTTGCATCCTTTTATGCTTTCTCGGGTAGAGGGGCTGAACCTTACGAAAAAGCTCACCATGGGTTGTCATTAAGCTCTCTTACAGCCTTCTCATCAAGAAATTATTGTCGAGCAAACTTGGTTTCGTTCATGCTCATAAAAGTATCTGAATGACCATCCAGTCAGTATAGGTTTAACTTTTTCTATCCTGACTAGACTACCAATGGTAAAGAATTCTCCCATCCCCTAAAGGATGGGTGAGCTCTCTTGTGTATACTTTTATCCTTTTTCAGGCACAGGATACTACCAACGAAAAAGATCCCCCACTGGAGTCTTCTTGATGCTTTCAGATTCTCTAAAATTGAAAGCACCATCAAGCATTTACTTTCTCAGTCTCGCCAAAAATCCACAAGATCATACCACAATGGTGTGTTTAGACACCACCCCATAGATAACAGTTTGGCAGCATTCCCACTTTGGGTTGCCTTTGTTTAGAGTACTCTGCGATGTCTCTTCCTTGGATCCCATCAATATCAAAAGTGTCTACCTCCCCCAATTATTTCCCATCTGCAGTTACATTTCTGGTATTATAGCTATGATCCATTTCTGATGAGTCAGTTTCATTTGTTTTTTGGTCCTCCCTGTCGTCATACTTTGAACAAAGGAAGTTTGATTCCACTACACTCCCTCTACCCCTGTTCAACTCCTTCCATCCCCCCCCATTCATTGGATCAGTCCTCATATTGTCTCACATCTTTCAGTTATCTCCCTCATGCTTTTGGTCAAGGAAACACCATTGCCTTGACTAGGGGAAGGTCTCCCTCTATCGATGATAACACATGTATTCCAGAGGATAGATCCAGAGGTCTCTATATCCTAGTTTCATTAACCTCATTGATGAGTTCCTTGGACCACTTGAGAGAAGTCCTTAGTGCCTCTTGGGATGGTTGTTTCTCACATGCTCAACTCTAGCTACATCATCACACCATTGAGATTCATACAAGGTAGTGGTCAGTGCAGTATTTGGTCAAAGACCCTGGATGTCACCTGACTCTAGCACATTGATGAGTCTATTCGAGGGACCCAAACAGGTTCATGTCCCTTGTGATTTCTGGGTTGCATTGGAGATAGTGTTCAGAAGCCCCAGCAGTGCTTCTATATAGATTTATGATTGATGCAGCATATTTGTACCATAGAGATTCTGACTCTTTGTTAGTAGGTCCCTATAGCTATGTACCATTCCAGATCCAATAGACCATCAGTCATGAAGATATAGCATTCCATGAGAATACCATGGGTCCAATGTAGCAGTTCTTCATATCAGTATTGTATTCAGCCTCTTCTTGAGGAAACCACTATGTATCATCAGTTGTACATGATCGACTCTTGCAATATAGATCTTAGATCACATTATTCTTTTGACATCGTTACGAGCATAGGGATGCTCGCCTCATCCATATAGATGTCACACATTATTTGTATCTCACCAATTGATGGGAACAATATTAATACAAAAACCAAAATCCACCATGCCCCATCCCATGAAGCACCACCTCTCCCCAGAAAATCCTATGATGTCCATCGGCCATACGATGAGCTCCTACCCTCACACATCAAGGGGAAATCTATTAACCTAAAAAATTCCTCAGTAAGCTCTACATGACCTACACCACCTAAAGACATCTATGTATGACCCTCATTTGACCCCCACACCCTAAAAAAGGCTAAAAATATATTAAAATGGCTCAAAAACCCCTAAAAAGAGTCAAAATAACTCTCGTAGGGGCTAAAACCTCCAAAAAGGGGCTAAACCCCCTCAAAGGAGCTTAAAACCCCCAAAGGAGCTAAAGATTGGGTGAAAGGGGCTAAAGCCCCAACCAAGGGCTTAAAACCCTAAAAATATCAAGAAAAAGTATAAATAGATGGGTGGGGGTCACTCTCAAATCACTTCTCACCTCCCTATCGTTATGCTGCCCGTGTGAGTGCCTTGAGACCATTTTCCTCTCAAGCCATTCACCCTCCCTCTCCTCCATTCCTCCATTGAGCCTAATCTCCCCATTCATTGAGAGGTGCTCCCCCAAGCTAGGGCATGGTGACCCATTTCAACCAGAGAAGGTATAAGCTTTGTTTAATGTCATTTTTATTTCAGTTTTTCTAACATAGTTTGCTTGCAGGTTTATTTCTCATACTTTTGTTGCAGGTTTGCAATGATGTCTTCCAGCTCCTTTGTTTGCTAACAGTTTTGTGCAAGGTTTTGGAGCTTGGTCCGAACCTTGTCTGCAAGGTTTCATTTTGTTTTCTTTATGTTCTTTCCATTCTCACAGGAACCCTACCCTTCCGTCCTATAGATGGAAGGGAGATGTTCCTTCTTGTAGCAAGGGTGAAATCCCTACTACAAACCTTATCCCTCTCTCTCTCTCTCTCAACCCCTAACCCCCAACCCACAATCCCTCTCTCTATTTCTAAACCCCTAGTCTCCAATATGTTTCTCTCACTCAACCATTAATGCCTAATCTTTGTATTTGTATTTCTCTCTCTCTCTCTCTCTCTCTCTCTCTCTATATATATATATATATATATATATATATATCAAAACCCCTAACCCCTTAGCTCTCTCTCTCTCTCTCTAAACCCATAATTCCTAATATATGTATTTATATTTCTCTCCCTCTAAGCCCCTAATCTTGAATCTCTCTCTAATCATCTAGCTTACAATATCTATCTCTCTCAAACCCCCCCTCTCTCTTCAAACCCCTAACCTTTAATGTATCTTCTATCTCTCTAACTTTCTCTTCCTCCCCCTCTGGCTAAAAACCTAGAACCAAATCTCTCTCTCTCTCACTCTCTCTAAACCCCTAACCCCAATCTCTATCTCAATATATATAAAACTCCAACCTACATTCCCTCTCTCTCTCTAAACCCTTAACCCCCAATATTTCTCTTTCTCTTTCTTTCACTCTAAAACCCTATCCCCCAATATATATAAACCCTTAAACTTCAACCCCCCCCTCTCTCTCTCTCTCTAAACCCCTATCCTCCAATCTCTCTCTATCTATCATTCTTAACCTCTAACTCACAATATTTCTCTCTCTCTCTCTCTCTCTCTCTCTCTCTCTCTCTCTCTCTAAACCCTTAAAACCCAATATCCCTCCCTGTAAACCCCTAACCTCTAATATATCTCTCTCTCTCTCTAAACTCCTAATCCCAAATCAATCTCTCTCTCACTCTCTCTCCCTCTCTCTAAAATACTAACCTTTCACTCTCTCTCTCTCTCTCTCTCTAAACTCTTAACCTTTCTCTCTTTATCTCTATCTAACTAAACCCTTAACTCACCAATCTCTCTATCTCTTTAAATACGTAACCGCCAATCTCTCTCTATCTAAACCCATAAACTCAAATGTATATCCCTCTCCCTCTAAACCTGCAACCCTAAATATTTCACTCGCTAAACCCATAACCTCCAATGTATATATCTCTCTTTGTAAATACATAGCCACCAATCTCTCTCTCTTTCTCTAAGCCCCTATACCCAATCTCTACTTCTTCTCATGAAATTCCTCACCTCCATTCTCTATCTCTGACTCTAAATTCCTAACCCCAAATCTCTCTCTTTCTATTTCTCTCTCTCTCTCTCAACCCCTAGCCCCCAATATCTCGATCTCTAAACCAGTAGCCTCCAATATCTCTCTGTCTCTATTTGTAAACCCCAAATATCTATAAACCCCTAAAACCAATTATCTCTCCCTATAAACCCCTAACCTATCATCTCTCTCTCACTCTCTCTCTCTCTCTCTAAAATCCTAATTTTTCTCTCTTTCTCTCTATCTATCTAAACCCTTAACCCACCAATCTCTCTCTCTCTCTCTCTCTCTCTCTCTCTCTCTCTAAACATCTAACCCTGAATCTCTCTTTTATCTCAACCCATAAAATAAAATGTATCTCCCTCTACCTCTCCCTCTAAACCCAAAACCCCTAATATTTGTCTCTCTCAACCCATAACCTCCAATGTGTATATCTCTCTTTGTAAACCCATAATTCCCAATCTCTCTCTCTCTCTCTCTCTCTCTCTCTCTCATCCCCTCTCCCAAATATCTCTTTCTTCTCATGAAATTCCTCACCTCTATTCTCTTTATTTGAATCTAAATGCCTAACCCCAAATATATTTCTTTATATCTCTCTCAAAACCCCTAGCCCCCAGTATCTCTATCTAAACCAATGGCCTCCAATATCTCTCTATCTAATTCTCTAAATCCCCAAATCTCTCTCTCTATAATTTACTAACCCCTAATCTCTCTCTCTCTCTCTCTCTCTCTCTCTCTCTCTCTCTCTCTCTCTCTCTCTGAGATCTAAGCCCCTTAAGCCAATTTCTCTCTCTCTCTCTCTCAACCCCTAACATCCAATTTCTTTCTCTCTATTTAAGTTCCTAAACCACAATATCTCTCTCTAACTGCATAACCATGAATCTCCCTCCTATTTATATCTCTCTTTAAATACCTAACCCCCACTCTCTCTCTCTCTCTCTCAAAGCCCCTAACTCATAATATCTAATCCTCTATCTCTCTCTCTCTAGATACCTACCCCCAATCTCTCTCTCTCTCTCTCTCTCTCTCTCTATCTATCTATCTATATATATAAACTCTTAACCCCCATTATCTCTCTCTAAACACCTAACCTTGAATCTCTATCTCTCTCTCTCTCTCTCTAAACCTGTAACCTCCAGTCTTTCTCTCTCTCTCAACTGCTAACCTCCAGACTATTTCTCTCTCTCTCACTAAACCCCTAATCCCTAATCTCTCTTTCTAAACCCCTAATCCCCAATATACTTCTCTCCTCTTTCTCTAAACCCTAAACCCTCTCTCTCTCTCCCCCTCTATCTCTCTCTTAACACCTAACACCCCATATGAGTCCTCTCTTTCCAAACCACCAAACCCTCAATATTTCTCTCTCCCTCTCTCCCTCTCTAAATCTCTCTATAAATCCATAATGTCCAACCTTTGTATTTTTATTATTTATATCTTTAATTTTGTAACCCCCAATCTCTCTCTCTCTCTCTAAATTCCTAACCACCAACTCTCTCTCTCTCTAAACCACTATACACCAATATTTCCCTTTAAACCCCTAGGCCCCAATGTCTCTCTCTCTTCCTATTTCTCTCTCTCTAAATCCATAACATACAATCTGTCTCAGTGTTTGGACCGTTAACTTCCATTATCTCTCTCTCTAAACCCCTAAACTCCAATCTCTCTCTCTCTCTCCCCCTCTCAAAACTAATAACCCACTCTCTCTCTCTCTCTCTCTCTCTCTCTAAACCCCTAACCTGTAATTTATCATTCTCTATTTGAACCCCTAACTTGTAATTTATCATTCTCTCTCTCTAAACCCCTAAACCCTAATATAAATCTCTCTCTCTCTCTCTCTCTCTCTCTCTCTCTCTCTCTCTCTCTAAACTCCTAGCCCCTAATCACTATTTTCTCTTTGTCTTTCTAAATGCCTAGCTCCCCAATATCTCACTATCTATCTAAACCACTAACCCCTAATCTGTCTCTCTCTCGAAACCCCTAACCCCAAATATCCCTTTCTCTTTAAACCCCTATCCTCTAATATCCCTCTCTCTTTATAAATCCCTAAACCCTAATCCCTCCGTTAGCACCATTTTTGGGCTAAGAATATGGAAGGAGTTACACCAGAGAAAATGAAAGGTAAGGTATAAATTTTTTGTATCATATGACATAGGAGTGTGCAGAGGCAGTTCTAAAGCTTTGAAGGATTTATTCCTGGGTCTAAAATTAAAAATATGAAGAAAATCCTAAAGTGTGACCTTGGAAATGAGTTGTGTATGAGAAATTTGTTCCAGTGTTATGTTGCAGCAAGAATCAATGGTGTAGATCTACGACAGAGGAGATCAAAGGCTACATATCAATCCTCAGAGGTAATTTTCAAGGTTCAAATAAATTTTATTACCTACGGAATGGAGTTAACTTGTGGAAAAAATCAACTGTTAGATCAACAGATAGAGGAATATCTACGGTCATCAAGAGTTCCGCTGGTAAAACGTGGACGGTAAAATAAAATTTCAAAATCAACGGAATTGTGTATATCCTTCACCTTTCAACGATGGAGAATAAAGGATAAAATATATCTACGGTGGATATGAATTCCTCTACAAGAACATGCACGAAGAAATAAAGTTTGAAGATTTACAGAATTTGGTAGACCCATAAATAATAGATGACGGAGATTTAAAGGTGTTTTTGATCTACGCTTCAAATGGATTCTGCTATGTGAACAAGTGCAGGGTAAGTTAAGTTGTAAATCAGCGGAATCGGGTAGGGGCCTTTTGTTTTGATGACCCATATCAAAGCCTAATCTAGATCAACGGTCAATATTGACTCCGCAATTGAGAATTCCATAGGTGAACAAAATCTTCAGACTTAGCGGAATGTGGTAGGGACCACGTATTTCAACGGTCTAGATGGAGGTGTGATTGAGATCAACAACTGATAGTTTTTCTGCTGATCAAAATTTCATGGAAGAAGAAACATGGTGAGATTGTGGAATGAGTTAAAGGCATATGTAATCAAGGGTGTGGATCTGATGAAGAAATAGATCTATGGATGGAAGAAATTCCGCTGATAGAACATGCACACTAGAAGTTGAAAGGAAGAATAGTGGAATTGGAGTTGAATTGAACAGTTCAGATCAATATGGATTCTTATCTATGACAGATAGTCTTTTCGTAAAGGGAAAATGCATGTTTCTTAAAAGACTACGGTTGGGAGGAAAAAAATAAAGAGGTGAGTAAACAATGAAAATGATCGATGGTGAAGATCAATAAGGGGATAGATCTATGGTCAGAATTCAATCCACAATTGGAAGTTACAAGAAGAACAAGGAGGGAAGCATAGATGAGAATAAGGATAAGTGGTTTAAACAGGAAAAAAATCAATGGATCAGGATGAAAGGTCTAAGATGGATGGCTAGGAAATGTTTTCACTAAAAAAGATGCATGATTTATAGGAAAGAACAAATAATATAAAAATGAAAGCAAGCGGATCCATGTTATTTGTTTGTTTGTACATTGGAAAGTGAACGTCCAAGACTATGCGGAAACTTCTAGCTCAGACCAAAATTTCAAACACTTGTCGAGGATAACAGATATGCTATTTATCCCCACCAAGAAAGCATTTTAAAATGGATAAGGTAGAAGAAGTTAAGTTCCAGATCCTACTGGCTAAAGGTGGCCTCTCAGCCACCAAGACTGCCATAAGACAATGCTTGGCTTGTTCCTCACGGGTGTTTCTACTCAATCGGAAGGGGTCATTGCCCATTTCGCTTGGAAATTCCTCTCAGTGGCTAGCTAATTTGGGGTTCCTATGGTACTCCTCACAATGAGTTTCTGGGAAAATCCCAAGTACTTCCCACAGTTGAAGTAGTCAGGGACTTATGTCCTTAAAGACTGCAGAATTGATTGAACTTAGTGTAAATTTGGTAAATTTTAAGACTTACTCAGCGTCATGAACTGAGTTGGGTTAATTATTTGGTATGGTGTGTTGGTTTGCTTGTTTGTTCTAGTATTTTGTTTGCAATATGGTTTATGAATTCATGGTATAGTTCATATCATGGTTTTGTATGCAAACATAAACAGAAATTTGTAAGCAAATATGGTGATTAACCCTGAATTGTTGGCCTAACTAAATGTCTACCTCTCAGTGATATTCTTCTTCAACCAAGAGAAGGTGTTGGGCTCTCAACACAATGGGACTAAGACCATATGTATATCCTCAGGTCACCTCCCAAGTGCTAGGTTGGTCAATAGGGAGGACGCTTAGCACCATGAGAAGCCCTCCTTCTCTACCCCCTTTACCTTCCAGGTCACCTGGTTTTAGTGGTTTAGGAAAAATACCATGGAGTGCCTAGATCTATACGAGCTTTCCCTTCATCGTATCCCATAATACCCCAGAGGGTGATGACTGGGTAGAGGACGAAGGGGGCAGCAAGATGGTTAATTTTAAGTTACTTTTAGTTAGGCTAGTTCATTTATTAAACCTTAATGATTGATTTAGCATATACACTTTGTTCATGGATTTATTTGCAGAAAATGAAAACTTGAATTTAAAGAGACCTATAATGGTGGACAAAGGCGGCTGGGCTGCACTGAAAGTCCTCTGAAACTGCAAATTACTGTTAATTAAACTTAAAAACAACTTCTATGTGATAGGCCGTACATTTATGACCAAATCCTGTGAGGGGGCAGCAAGATTTTTCCAGAAATGAGCGAGGGGGTTGCACAAAATGCCAAAACAGATGCAACTTGATCTCCTAGGATAAAATCATGCTTGTATGAGGATTAAGTGCACCCTGGGCACACCTGTCTGGGGATTAAGTGTGCCTTGTCTCACCTTTTCCCCTGATAAGAATGACCTGCTCCAGAAAGGGGTGTTTTGGTGAGGCAGGGTTAGATCTAGCCGACAGTAACTGGTACTGGGGTCAGTCTGACTCAGATCAGCCTGGAAGAGGCTTTGACATTGACAAAAATAGGAAATAAAGTAGATATAAACAGATCTAAACAAATATTTCTAAAAACTAGGGTAAAAACTGAAAAACTTGAAAACTTGAAATTTTTTGCCCAGGGATCCTGTGGGATTGACCCAGGGGATTCGCCAAAGCTATAGTGAATATTTATCCTCATTACAGGGGTAAGAATGGCTCCCTTGTGCCTATAGGGCACAAGGGTAGGTTCCTACCCTTAGAAAACAGTAAAAAATGAAATGAAAATGCAAGTAAATAGAGCTGCGAATTGAAACTAAGCTAATCTAAGCAAATGGCTACAATAGTAAACTGAATCTAATAGCTAATGACAGAAAAATACAAAAGAGGAGATGATGGAGCATCGTTGAACTCCTCTGCACATAGTATGTTAGGGTTCCACCTCCAAAACCTGCAAAATAAACCTATTCTACCATGGAGACAAACTGTAAACAATGTTAATGAAAAACCTGCAAATGGAGATGAGGGTTAGAAAATAAAAACAAATAAAACAAGCATAAAAAGTGATTATACCTCACTTAGGTGGAAATGGGCCACCATGCCCTAGCTCATGGGAGCACCTCTCTCTTGGTTGGGAAGCAATGGCTTGGAGAAATGAAGATGGAGGAGAGGGAGAGTGGGTGCTTTGAAAGCAAGAGGTCTCAAAGAATCCATCGGTAGCATAACAATAGGAAAGTGAGGAGTGTTTTGAGAGTGACCCCCCACCCTCCTTATATAGTTTTTCCAAGGGGTTTTAAGCCCTTGGTCAAGGCTTTAGACCCTTTTTGGGGCCTTTAGCCCCTTCCACCCTAAATTTAGCCCCTTTTAGGGTTTTATCCCCTTTTTTAGGGATTTAGCTCCTAGGGGTCTATTTTGGGCTCTTTTTGGGGGCGTTTAGCCCTTTTCTTCGTCCTTGTGCTCTTTTGGAGGTGTGGGGGTCAAATGGAAGGTCTTATGGAGTGAAATGAGTGTTTTGAGATGGCGTCCTTGGGTGGTGTAGGCCATAGAGAGCTATGTGGGGGATTTTTGGGTTAACATGGGTTCTGCACTATTTTCTCCTTCAAAGGAAAACTGATGTATTTGTACTAACTTCTTAGGGAACAAAACTATTTTCTTCAAATCTTCTGAAGCTATTTCACCTGGATCTTGATCATATGGAGAAAATGTTTTAGTCTTTTTACATGAACTATTTTCATCCACATCCATATTCTCAATCTTAGAAAGATTGCTTTTAATCAAAATGCTGGGATTTTTAGGTGCTTGAACTGTTGTAATCAACCCACTGCTCTCACCTTCATCAATTCCTGGACTTTCTACAAAACAAGACAAATTGGCTATTTCCTCTAAACCTTCAACAATCTGATGATCGAATGGTTTGTTCTTATTTGATTGCTTCGTTTGAGAAATTATATGATGTGGATCATAATTTCTTTGTTCTCTCTATAAATCCATAATTTCTAGTAATTTTTCCACAATCATCAAGGCACTTTTGTTTTTGAAGATAAATGGACCAACTTTAAAGGAAAATTTAATATTAGAAGACTTCTTGAATGCTCCAAAATGCTCCTCCTTTGCACATAATCTTTGTCTCATGAATTCAAGTGAAAAATTTCGAAGTGTCAGAAAAACAGGTAACTTGTACGATTCCCCAGTGAAACCATACACCCTCAAAACAGTAAAATCTTTGTATAGGAACCAGTCCCCTACTCTGCCCTTTGAGGATGATTGCAGCATGATTTTCATTTCTTCTAGAACTCTTGTTAACATTTCATCAAATAACAATTTGTACATCTCGGACATAATGGAATTTACAAACTCAAACATATTGATTTGCTTTGGAAGATCTGGAGAAAAAATAGTAGACAGGAAATGTAATTCTGTTACATGTGAACATAGCAACATGTTCAACAAGAATGATTGGTATTTGAAAAACCTAAACTTTGGAAACTCGACTAACTGTATATGAATGAATTCCGCTAAATACTCATCCAAACTGAAATAATGGACTAAATGGGACTCAGGACTAATTGAACTCATTCTCAATAAAAAACCCAAGACAACTTCACGGATACGCATGTCGTCATCTAAACCTAAAATTTGGCAGACCAAAGACATGACCAATTGCACTTCTTCTTTGAAAATGTGAATATTATGTGGCAGAAAAAGACCCTCTAACAACTGACCTTCATTAAGAATACCAGATGGAAACTCACATCTAATCTCAGTTTTACAACTTTTGTATATTTCGACTAATATAGACTCATTCATAGACTCACAATTGTCAAGGAAACTATCGGGCAAATTAAGAACTCCGCGAATGGTTTTTGCATCAGTATTACACAATATTTTAGTGTGGAATGACTCATAATGACTCTCTCAGAAGGTGAGTAATTACTTGTGCACCATTCAACAAATTATGGAAACAGTAAAGTCTATTCAATGGTGAAATAATATGAAAAAGACTTGCAGAAACTTCAAATGTCATTTCCCTACAAATTATACCGCCATAACCATTCTTTAGAAACCGATACTTCTCCAACTGATAAAACTGGGTCATACACATTTCCGTCTCTATCAATAACAAATTCCTCTCTTTCATCGAGAACTCGGCTCAAAACACCAAACCCCTATTCTCTTTCCATAACAGACAATGGCAATAATCCTTTGAACAAAACTTTAAGTGTTTAAGGCTTACCTGTGACTGTGACTGTAGATATGTAAGGTTCACTTCAGAAAGATGGCGGGTTGTCTCCTTCGTTCGTCTGCAGCATGCAAAAATAAAAATGATTTTTTAAAACAAAGTCAACTTCACCTTTATATAACGGCCTATTCCGGAGACTCCACCAAGCGGTTTTCTCTTAAGTGCTTTCCTTCGCAGAATCCACTCCAATCTGCCATGTGTATCGTGGTTTACATTCCACTACCACCTTTCGATTTTAATCATCATGAAACTTTATCCTCCGGAACTGCTAACAACTGTCGATGAGTCTCCACTTTTTTCTTAAGCCGTCAGATTAAAATTGGATGTACACTTTCCGCTAGGTCCTTTCTATTTTCTAAAACGTGCATATTTATTCAGTGGAATCTTTATCAACCATAGATTTCACCTATTTTATTCCATCACAATTGATCTTCAAGTTTCAATAACCACATCTGCTTCTCCTTATCTCCCGTGCATCTTCATCTACCAGATCTATTTCAAACAATAGATCTTCACCTCTTTCATTTTACACCATCGGATCATGAACCAATTTAACTTTTATGCACCATTTTAAATAGAATAAAACTATTAATCTTAGCCAAGTTCATGTATCCTTTTATTTTTCCTCCATCATATTTCTTCCTCAGCTGTTCAAAATAGAGGTGCTAGCAACTGGCTCCAACTGGCGGTGATATCCTCCCTGAGAGGTATCAAAGAACTCGTAGACCAGGTGCATGTCTTTAATCTCTACATATTAACTACCAAACTTTTTATTTTTCATTTGATATATTTCTACTAAAGAAAATGGTTTACCTCCTAAATCTTAGGGCCTTCATTCCGGGCTTCAAAAATATTTGGCTCGCCATCTGTACTGCTTTCAAGAAAACAAATATTTCAAACTATAATACAAATTTTACCTTCCATCTTAGGACAGGTAATGCTTCAAAAATATTCCATTGACAGGGTTACTATCCAGAGAAAACCCATTTGGATATTCCAAAAGAAATGCATTTTTCCCTCTGTGTCCTGCAATAACATAAAAACCTACCCACATATGATCAAATTTTCCATGTTTATCTTCTTTAGGAGCATCCCATTTTAACACCAAGTCATCAATCTAGAACTGTTCCTCTTTCACCCTTCTATCGAAAGTATTTTTCATTTTTTCCTGGTGTGTCTGCACTTTATCGTAGGCCTTATTCCTTTGCTCCTCTAACTCAATGATTTGGTTTATCCTTCTCTGCATGTGGTTTGGGTCTTCTTGCTGCTCCTAAAAATACCTCATAACCAGAACACCCAATGATGCTGGAAAAACAACCTCAGTTCCATATACTAATTGGAAAGGAGACATTCCAATCGCTCTTTTAGTACTAATCCTATCATCCCATAAAGCATATTTGAGTTTGGTGTGCCAAGATCTCTTATTATCTTCTAACAGCTTCTTGATAATCCTTGCCAAGCTTTTATTTGAAGACTCGACCAACCCATTTCCTTGTGGATAATAAGCAGTTGAGTGATTTAATCTGATATGATATTTATGACAAAAATTAATCATCTTCTTGGATTTAAAAGTTGTTGCATTATCTGTCACTATTCTTCTGGGACACCCAAACCTAGCTAGTATGTTCTCCTCAATAAAGTCCATAATTATGGTCTCAGTTGCTCTCCTAGTAGGAATTGCTTCGATCCATTTTGTGAAATAATCTGTGGCTGTTAAAATCCATTTATGCTGTCCTGAAGAATTCGGATTTATTTCTCAAATGAAATCCAAACCCCACTGCTGAAAAGGAGGCTTCTACTGTTATTGGATTAAGAGGAAGGGGAATTACCTTTCTTTATACACATCTGAAAACAATGTAGGCCAATAGTAACCTGCTCTCAAAATTTTATTTGCTGTCACCTTCCAAGAATGATGTCCTCCACAATCTCGTTTATGAAATTCTTGTACTATATGTTGGGCTTCATTCTCTAAAAGGCAATTGAGTAATACACCTCCAGGATCCTTCCAATAAAGCTATCGATTTATAATACAAAACTTAGCAGCTTTCAACTTTATCAATCTTTCTCTTGATTTACTCAATCCCACTGGTGCTTGCAAATTTCGAAGAACATGCACAATGTCAGAGTACCATGGAGATACAACAAAGTCAATCATTACTTCCACTTTTGTATCCAATTGATGAGGCTGACTGGATAAGAAATTGAGCTGTAAAGACTCACAGTTTGAATTCGTCATCATTTTATCTAATTTTTTCCCTTTAACCAACTTGGTAGGTTTAATCTCTATGTCATACTCCAATAATGTCACTATCCACTTTTCCCTTCTACCTTCTGGATCAGGTTGTGTAAGAATTCCTTTTACCACAGTCGTTGGGACATGAGCAATTATATGTGAGTGAAGAATATATACCCTAAAATATTTCAATGCTTTGACCAAAGCATATGTATGCTTCTCCATGATATCATTTTTCAATTCTCCATCCCTCAACATCTTGTTGAAAAATGCTATGGGTTGCTCCATTTTTTCATCATTCTTCTGCAACAACACTGCAGCAATAGTATGTTCTGAAGCATAAAAAAATATTAGGAAATATTTAGTAAAATCTGGACTCACCAACACTGGAGCCTCCGAAATAGCTTGTTTTATTTCCTTAAAATACCTCCTGGCTTCCGTTGTCCATTTTATCGCATGGCCCTTTTTCAACATATTTGTAATATTCATTAAGATTTCAGCAAAACTGGGCACGAACCTTCTTAAAAAATTTACTTGTCCCAGGAATGACTGCATTTCTTTTTTACTCCTTGGTTCTTCTACCTTTAGGATTGCGTTGACTCTATCAAGATCGATTTTTATTCCATCTTTAGATATTATGTGACCTAACAATTTTCCTTCTTCTAGCGCAAAATTTGATTTCTTTAAATTCAATGATATACCGAATTTCCTGCACTTCATGAAACTTTTTTTCTAAATGATGAATATGTTCCCAGTCAAATCTTGAATAAAATGTGATGTCATCCATGTAAATTACCACAAAATTTCCAATTTCTCCCTCAAAAGCAATATCCATGGCACGCTAGAAAGTAGCTATTGCATTCATCAAACCAAAAGGCATCTTTGCGTACATAAAAGTTCCCCATGGTGTAGTAAAGGCATTTTTCTCTTGATCTTCAGGTAGTAATTTAATCTGATTGTAACCAGAAAAACCATCCATCATCGAAATTATTTATGCTCCGACCACCTTCTGCAATATGTGATCCATATTCAACAAGGGATAATTGTCTTTCATAGAAACCTTGTTCAAATTTCTGAAATCTATACACAGCCTTATTTCTCCATTCTTTTTTATAACAAGAACTAAATTTGTAACCCATCTTGAAAATCTTAGAGTCACGATAATCTTGGCATGAAATAATTTTTTAATTTCTTCTCAATAATTGGTAGCAGTTTTGGATTTATTCTTCTAAGCTTTTTCATGAAATATTTTTCTCTGGGTTTTATGGGAATAGTATGTTGTATTATGGATGTATCATATTCTTTAAGATATTCATAGTTCCAAGAAAATGCATATGTATACCTTTTCATTAAGTTTACATACTCTTATTTTCCTTTTACGGGCAAATTTTTGGACAACTTTACAATTTTTGGATTTTCTTCAGTACCAATATTCCTGTCTTCAACAGCATTTTCAGCAGGCTTTACTTTAGGATTCTTAACAACATCATTCTGATCAAAAAAAATTTCTAAAGGAGCCAAACCTCTTGGTATAAACTTATTTTTCAATTGGATAATATCCTTTCCTCCTAAGGTTCCCTTCAATTTTTCAGCACCATTCTTTTCTTCTTTGAGTTCTTCAGCATCCTGGAAATTTTCACAATTGTCATTTTCAGCATCAATATGAGTATTTACAAATTCTCCTAATAGTTCTAAGAACCTTTTTATCTGCATATCATCTTCAAACACTTGCCAATATTTAGAATTATCAGGTATAGATGGTCTATTTACAATGTCCACTTGGTATTCCTTCTGACCAGCACTTGGGGTTTTGAATTTTCCAGTAGCTACCGCCAAAGAATCAACTACATTATTCTCATATCTAGGAACCACTTTAATAGTATGCTCTATAAAAAGGTTACCAATCATATCCCATACCTCATTTCTATAGGCTCTCATCCTAGGATGTTTGGTTTCATAACTATCATTCACCTGATTTATCACAAGCTTTGAATCTCCCAAAATTATTATCCTCTATGCTCCCAAATATTTCAATGCATGCAACCCAAGTAATAAAGTCTCTTATTCAGCTACATTATTTGTGCATTCAAATGTTAACTTATATGATAAATCTTTAAAATATCTGATTGGAGAAATTATGTACACACCCGCACCAATGCCAACCTTTGCCATAGATCCATCAAAATACATGGTCCAAAAACCTTCTCTTTTTTGTTTCTCTTCCAAAACATTTTTCTCTATCACTCCTTCCTTTTTATTTTCTTCAGGTTTCATCTGCAATGTAGACTCCAAATCACACGGGACAGTATCATTAAAGAAAATAGAAGAACCCAAATCAGTATCAACAGCATATATATGATGAATTTCAGGCTTATCTTGACTGCTCACTACATACGGAGTTCTTTTCTCACTGTACAAACTCCTACTCCCATATTGGACAGGAATAGTGGTATATGACATATCCATTTGCAAACTACCTTCCAACTTTGAAGTCCAAGACCTTGATAACAACACCCTAAATTTTGGTGGAATGTCTGCCACTACCACATCCATTACTATCATTTTAGATGGAAATTTATTCAAAGTTACTACCATATCCTTAATTAAACCAAGAGACTTCACCCTTTTGGAATCAAAGGAATACAAATCTTTATAGGGTCTGGTCACTTCCAGCCCCAAGCTTTCACCCACTCCTTTTGGAATTAAATTATGGGATGCGCCCAAATCCGACATTGCTTTATGCACTACCATATCATGCACATTCAAACTCAAATAAAAAGGAGGAACTTCTTCATTATCTATACTTTCAACTTTTGGCCCAAATGAAATAGTAGGAATGTCATCTGTCAACTCCAAAATATCAGACTGAAATTCCCCTTGACCTCTAACCATCTTTGTTATGGTATCTCTGTACTCATTATTTCTCAACAACTCATTAAAAGGAACAGATATTTTCAGCTTGGAAATTTCATTCTACAAACTAAAATTAGAATTAACTTTTTCTACATCTATTGGTGCTACTTGTTTCATTCCTTTTGTTTTCTGTATTTCGTTCTCAACTTATTTATTTACAAAAAACTCTTTTTGTATTTATTTTCCTTTTTTTCTGTATTTAATGAACTAGTGGAAGGTTGATTTGGATTTAACCTCCCTTTATTTATAACAACTTCTCTATTTCTCAATCTAATCTTCCTCTGTACATCATCCATAGCATGTAGATAACCCCTCTGATACTGCTCTGACTCCCTTTCAAATTCTTCATTTACATCTTCCTATGCAAACATGCTATGTTCTTCTTCAATAAGATATATCTCTGAATCTAATTCCCCAAAAAAATGAATTTCATTCTCAGCAGGATCTTCTTCATCAGCAACATAATTCTCAGGGAATGGTGGTCGGATTTGCTACTCTTCTTGATTTCTTAGATTTCTCATATCTCTCTGCCTATTTTGTGGAGACATAGGAGGATTTGGTCTTCTAAAATTTGGATTTCTGATTTGAGGATCATCTTGTTCTCTATTAAATGACCTGTTGTCCATAGTCAATCTATCCATCAACTTCTCCATTGTCTTCAACAGCATTTCAAATTTAATATCAGTAGCAGAAGAAGAAGTAGAAGGCATATTTTCTTGTTTTTTCCTCTTATCAATGTCTCTATGTTTCATTTTTCCACTCGCCATCATATTCGCCTCCACTTCTAAAGCATCCATAACATGGCAGCAAGAGTCGCTGATTTTCTTTCTCTTAATGAAAATGCAAAGTCATTATCAAAAGCTCCACCATAGTGAAGTTTAGCAGCAGTTGTAGAAGGTTTTATATCTTTTGGAATATAATTATAAACTCTCATAAACCTACTTGAAAATTCATGAATAGATTCAAAACCCCCTTTCTTGAGACTATTATACTGGGACAAAAGCTGCAAAGGACTCTGTTTGTCATCCCATCTTTCTAAAAATGCATTCTAGAAAGCTTGAAAAGTCAATATAGACCCAGCTGGCAAATCTTTAAACCATTTCTTTGCTTCTCCTGATAAACTTTGAGCAACCAATCGCATTTTAACATCGGCATAATCGACTTCCTCCAAGTCAACAAAATATTCAAATTTGGCCACATGTTGCTTTGTAGTGGTGTCTCCTTCTCCATCGAACAGGGAAATTTTTTGGGAATAATTTTGGGGAAGGTCATGCTACATAGTAGGAAAATGAAAAGGAGCAAATGTAGCTACCATTGGTCTAGATAGATTCAGAGGTACTGAGGAATTTTGAGTATTTTGAACGACAAGTGTTTCTTCAACTTTTGCAGATTGTTGCAAATCTCTCCAAAGGGAATCAAGTAAATAAGAATCTAATCTTCGGGGGTTAAATTCAGCGTTTTTAAGATCAGATTCATACTTAGACTTCAGCAAACCTTTTCCAATATTAACTTTCCATTGTTGATAAAAAAATGCTATGAGAATCTCGAGAAGATGATGCACCAAATAGAGAAATATCTATCTTTTCTTTATCTTTTTTCTTAAACAATTTTTCTGTATCTTCCAGACTCTTTAAAATTTCGGTATCAGAATTACCTTGTGTATGTCTTTTCGAAGCCAAAATGACTTCTGGAATTTTGAAAAACTCTTAAAATGGAATCGCCAGGGCAAATATAAAACCTTCTTTACTGACAAAAATTCCTGTTTTCCCACAAAAAACATTTCTTGATCTTTAAAACTCTGTTGTTCTTCCCAGGGCATATTTGCACTTTCGTTCCCCAGCAATGACACCAATTTGTTAACACTCAGAATGTACCCAGGTTGTAAAAGGTAAATCCCAAAGGCAACAACAAAAAATCACTTCAGAAAGAAACTGGCTTTTCTTTCCAGAGAGGGATCTCTCAAATTTAAATTTTAAGCAGGCCGGATATAGGAATCAATACTTTAAAATTATGGAAATGGTTGAAACAACACATATAACCATTGGGCAATTGAGTCAAATATATAAAGATATTACAAAGATTTCATACATGGGATTTCAACAAAGGCAAGATAACCATCATGTCACAGTCATCCATTGATTCAGGTGGATAAGAAAGAAACATGAACAATCCATCAATATAGAGCATCATAAGATGAATTCCATATTGACTTTAGCAGAAATATTTATGAAATGTCTGAAACAATAGCTAGAGCATAAAAAGCATGAATTCTGAACTTTTCAACACTACGCTTCAGATATGAAGAAAAAAAATAGAATGTAAGCACTGAGAATACAATCACATAGAAAGGAAAAGCACATACTGTAACATAAATGACACAGGAATCTCTGATGATCAACCAACATTCAACTTTGTTAATTCAAAAATTATGTGTCAAAAACATCGATCAAACATATGGGTTCCAACCCCCAATACATCAAGTAAATTCAAATATTTACACAAATAACTTCTTCCCAAGAATATCAATAACTAAATAATCTGCAAATCAAAGTTTTTTGTAACTATATCCCTAACAAATAGGAATAAACTACATGCTTTGATTCTGATAACAGATCATTTAATTATAATCAACTTGGTGATAGCAAGGCCCGAATAATTAGCTCTACAACGCGCAACACCTGTTTTTTAAGGATGAAGAATATACTTGGTCTTCCTGAATATTTCCATAGTCCTCCATTGTTCCACACCTGGCATGTCATACTCTGTCATTTCTCTGATAGATACCTCTACATCCACATAGGCCTCATAAGATACAGAGGGAAACCCTCCTCTAACGATCAAAAACTTTTGCAATATTTTGAAATCCTCTGTTAATTTGTCTATGATGATTTTACCAGTTAGCCCTTTTACCAAGTCTTCAAACTTGGAATGGTCCATGCAGTTTTGTACTAACAGACTATGATAATGTTCCTGAGAGAAAATTCTTCCCTCTTCGTCCCAGAAAGAAGGGAGGTTGTCTTCAAACAACTCTTTAAAAGCACGCCTGAAATCATTTATCCATGAAGACATTGCATTTGCCTTATCTTGCACCTCCTGCATGAGATAATGTTTGTTAATGAATTTCTTCAACCATAGTACAATAGCTACTCTGTCTTTAATTCCTATCTCCTGCAACTTTTGATATGTTAGGGAATTCAAGAAATTCAGAGCATTTTGAGCTGTGTTTAAAGGTTTTTTCTCCATAGTCTCATTTTCCTGCTTTAATCTCTGAGTGGCTAAATTAACTAATGCACTCTAATCATCAATAAAATTTAGATAATGTCTAAACTTAGTAACTTCTACAGATAATGTATCCCATATTATATGCTTAGCTCCTTGTAGAGGGGCCTTTCCTATATTTCTTTCTTTTAACTCATTCAACTTTTTCAGCAACTCACTTTTATCATGTAATATTTTATTCTTACTTTCAACCATTTTAGCCAGCTCTGATTTAATCTTCTCATTTTCTTCTTTCAATTCCTTGATTTCCACATCCTTCAGGCTCACCTATGACATTGGCACTAACAAATCATCAGCAGAAAATTCACTTAAATGATTTTCAATATTTACAAGAGATAAATATGTATCAGTAGGAGTCTGGCTCATCAATTCTTCCATAATTTCCTTTTCATCATTCTGATCCTTTTTCATCTTCGAAATCTGTGTCATTAATTCAGTTCTCTCCATTTCCCATTTGCTTTTTTCCTCCTACAATTTCAATGTTTTGCCTGTATAATCCATCATCTCTTGATAAACTTTATCTCTCTCTTCTTGCAATTCCAATAACTCTGGGGACTGAGCGCGTTCAGAATTTGGGATTTTCAGCTTCTTTTTCAATACCTGGATGGTATTGTCTTTTTCTTCCAAAAGCTTTCTGGAGGCCTGTGTATTTCCTGGTTCACTTCCCAAACTTATAACATCTATCTGCATCTTTTTAATCTAGATCAAATTTGATTTATTCTCTACTTTCTCGTGTTTTAACTGGACTTCCAATTTATCTATAAAAGCTTGCAATTTGTTAATTTTCATAGTGGCATGTAATAAATATGAATAAATAATATCTCACGTCTGCTTGTAGAGCTGTATCTTGTCAGGTACACTGATTTTATCTAGCCTTACTTCCATCTCAGATACTTTTTTCTCACTTACCGTAGCTAATTTTAAGGTGTTCCTCTCTATATCCCGAGTAGAAATCAATGATGCTTTTTGGTTACCTATACTACTAACTCGAGGAAGTATATTTTTGGTCTCCTCCAATGACTGCATATGTTTTTCAGCATAACTTGTCATGAATTATGCTTTGGATTTGAAACCTGAATTGGGTTCTGCACTATTTTCTCCTTCAAAGAAAAACTAATGTATTTGTACTGACTTCTTAGGGAACAAAACTATTTTCTCCAAATCCTCCAAAACTATTTCACCTGGAGCTTGATCATCCTGAGAAAATGTTTTAGTCTTTTTACATGAACTATTTTCATCCACATCCATATTTTTAATCTCAGAAAGACTTATTTTAATCAAAATGCTGGGATTTTCAGGTGCTTGAATTGTTGTAATCAACCCACTACTCTCACCTTCATCAATTCCTAAAATTTCTACAAAACAAGACAAATTGGCTATTTTCTCTAAACCTTCAACAATCTGATGATCGAATGGTTTGTTCTTATTTGATTGCTTCCTTTGAGAGATTATATGATGTGGATCATAATTAATTCTTTTTTCTTTCTAAAAATCCATAATTTCTAGTAATTTTTCCACAATCATCAAGGCACTTTTCTTTTTGAAGATAAATGGACCAACTTTAAAGAGAAATTTAATATTAGAAGACTTCTTTAATTATCCAAAATGCTCCTCCTCTGCACATAATCGTTTCCTCATCAATTCAAGTGCAAAATTTCTAGGTGTCAAAAAAATAGGTAACTTGTACGGTTCCCCAGTGAAACCATACACCCTCAAAATAGTAAAATCTTTGTATACGAACCAGTCCCCTACTCTGTCCTCTTAGGATGATTGCATCATGATTTTCATTTCTTCTAGCACTCTTCGTAACATTTCATCAAATAGCAATTTGTACATCTCGGACATAATGGAATTTACAAACTCAAACATATTGATTTGCTTTGGAAGATCTAGAGAGAAAATAGTGGACAGAAATTGTAATTATGTTACATTTGAACATAGCAACATGTTCAACAAGTATGACTGGTATTTGAAAAACCTGATGTTTGGAAACTCAACTAACTATATATGAATGACTTCCACTAAATACTCATCCAAACTGAAATAATGGATTGAATGGGACTTAGGACTAATTGAACTCATTCTCAATAAAAAACCCAAGACAACTTCGCGGATACACATGTCGTCATCTAAACCTAAAATTTGGCAGACCAAAGACATGACCAATTGCACTTCTTCTTTAAAAATGTGAATATTATATGGCAAAAAAAGACCCTCTAATGACTGACCTTCATTAAGAATACTGGAAATAAACTCACATCTAATCTCAGTTTTACAACTTTTGTATATTTTGACTAATACAGACTCATTCATAGACTCACAATTGTCAGGGAAACTCTCGGGCAAATTAAGAATTCCACGAATGGTTTTTGCAACAATCTTACACAATATTTTAGATGTGGCATGACTCATAATGACTCTCTTAGAAGGTGAGTAACTACTTGTGCACCATTCAACAAATTCTGGAAATGCTAAAGTCTGTTCAATGGAAAAATAATACGAAAAAGATTTGCGGAAACTTAAAACGTCATTTACCTGCAAATTATACTGCCATAACCATTCTTTAGAAACCAATACTTCTCCAGCTGATAAAACTAGGCCATGCACATTTCTGTCTTTATCAATAACAAATTCCTCCCTTTCATCCACAACTTGGCTCGAAACCCCTAACCCCTATTCTCTTTCCATAACAGACAATGGCAATAATCCTTTGAACAAAAATTTAAGTGTTTAAGCCTTACCTGTGACTGTGACTATAGATATGTAAGGTTGACTTCAGAAATATGGTAGGTTGTCTCCTTCGTTCGTCTGTAGCAAGCAAAAAGAAAAATGATCTTTTAAAACAAAGTCAACTTCACCTTTATATAACGGCCTATTACAGAGACTCCACCAAGTGGTTTTTTCTTAAGTGCTTTCCTCCGCGGAATCCACTCCGAGCCACCACGTGTACCGTGGTTTACATTCTGCTACCGCCTTTCCATTTTAATCATCATGCAACTTTATCCTCTGGAACCGCTAACAACCGTCGATGAGTCTCTGCTTTTTTATTAAGCCGTCAAATTAAAATTGGATGTACACTTTCCACTAGCTCCTTTCTATTTTTTAAAACATGCATCTTTATTCAACAGAATCTTTATCAATCGTAGGTTTTGCTCGTTTTATTCCATCACCGTTCATCTTCAAGTTTTGTTAACCACATCCACTTCTCCTTATCTCCCATGCATCTTCATCTAGCGGATCTATTTCAAACCATAGATCTTCACCTCTTTCAATTTACACCATCGGATCATGAACCAATTTAACTTTTATACACCATTTTAAATAGAATCAAACTATTAATCTTAGCCAAGTTCATGTATCCTTTTATTTTTCCTCCATCATATTCTTCCTCAATTGTTCAAAATAGAGGTGCTAACAATATAGATGACTTACGGCAAGTGTTTTTACATTGCTGCAAGTACAAAATTCTCCTGAATCCCCTAAAGTGTGTTTTTTATGTCCCAGCAAACCATCTACTCAAGTTCATCGTATCTCACAAATGGATAACGATAGGCCCCCTCAAATTTCAGGCTATCCTTGATCTGCCTTCACCAAAAACTCGACACCAACTACACAGCCTCCAAGGCAAGGCCAACTTCCTTTGCCGCTATGTACCAGAGTATGCAAGAAAAGGCCACGGATTCATTCGCTTGCTCTGCACAAAAATCTGTTGATGTATATGTAACTTTGGAATGTATTCTTCTATGTATCCTATGTATTGTAACCTGATGTTTATTCCAGGATGTTTCTATTATGTATTTGAGTCATGTGGTCATACCCCGATGTTCCGATCGGGAGTATTAATAATATAAACAAGTCATGTCAATTCATTAGGTAAGTCCCCACAGTTTTGGGGCACTCGAGTTATTATACACTAATTAAGGTGTAGGCTCGAGTAAGTAATGTTAGGTCGATCCTACGTGTGAAAATGCAATTCAAGTGAACGGAATAATATAAATAGAGAGTGAGACTCTCCATTTATCACACACATCATTCACTCTCTTAAGTGAGGCGCACTTGTGGAGGAGGAAATATACTGGGACTAGAAGGCCACTGCTGTTGGGAGATCTCTTACTGTTTTGGTGCTGATTTTATCTTAGAGGAAGTTGCAGGGTTTTCTCCTTTATGGTTTCCCTGAGGAAAATATCTTTGTGTCTCTTGTCTCTTGTGATGTGCTTATGTATTATTGTTGTGCTTGTTATTCTCTCAGTGAAAAGATCCTAAGATCATAATGCTAGCCTAATTGTTGAAAAACTAACATGGAATCAGAGCTAACCTGAGAAGAAGACATTGTGCAGCTACAGGAACTAGGGCTTCCTATTTTGTGGATCTTCCTCCACATATTTTCAGCAAAAGCATGCTAGGATGACTCTCCATTGAAGGGTGCATCTTTATGTCGACGTGGAATTCAATTTCAAGCATTTTCAGTTTCGATGTGGAAATTACGGATTTCTACAGAAGAGGAATTTTTGAGTGAGACTAGAATAGGATTGTTCTCCTCATAAAATCCGAAGTTTAGAGACCTGGATCAAGAAATTTGGTTGGGTAAATCTCTGGGAAAGTCAAACCCTAGTTTGACCCCTAGCCAGAGAAACCCTAAATACTGAAACTGCTAAGTTTTGGTACAGTCGCTATATTCCAAGTTTGACGAAGTATCAGAAGCGGAAAATTATAGGGGCCGAATATAAAATCATGATGAACACTATGTCCAAAATTCAGCCTCAGATTCACTATATTCCAGGAGATATGATCTCTCCAAGTTAGGGTTCCAACCTCTTCCAGAATTCATCCCTAAACAGGACACATGGGGAGATATGCAATATCTTGGGCTACAGAGGTCCAAATGGAATTCCTGAAGATGTTACAGAAAATGTATGGACTTTAATTTATGTGGTCCAAATATCAGACTCAGAAGATGAACCAGTGACACGTGGCAGGCCATACAACTTCGCTGTTCTGAACAGTCCTGTAACAGGTCACCTTGGGAAAAGGATAATAAATCCAAAATGGTGAAACCAATTCTGATGAAACCTATGTTGTTGGATCAGGAACATATGATGTTACCTCAGTGTGAAATTGCAGACACAGAGGATCAGTAATTACGGATATATCACAGAAGCAGTAACAGGAATTTCTGCAGAAGAAATCAGAAAATTAGGGCTTCCTGTTCCGGGAGCTTCCCTCCACTGTTTTCAGAAAAGGAGTACATTGGACAGCTCCATTTGAAGAGATCTATCTGTTAATCCAATCAAATATGAAATATTCCAAGTTTTGAATTAGGGTTTCTGCGGCAAACCCTAGATCAGCAAACTCCGGGACAAGGACGGACACCTCAAATCGGTAAGATCTAATCCTTTGCTATTTCCATTTGAGGTTCTCATTTCAAAGTGATCTATCACATAAGATTGGTGACAAGCGTGGGGAAGTTGACAACTTCCAAACAGAGAAGTATTTGATCTCTCTGAAGAAAATGGATTGGAAACCTACATGAGTATAGAGGTTCCAGTTTCAGAGGGAGATTAGGTTAGAAGCCTTTCACAAGAAGGACTTGGTCAAGGCCAAAGAAGACATTATGCTCATGCTACAGAGGATGATGAACCATCCAAAAGAGATCCAGACATGAAAGTGAAGATTCTTCAAGTGAGGATGAATATGTTCTGATATCAGCTCTCACATGTAACATTACTCATGGAAGTGATGATTGGGTTATAGACAGTGGGGCTTCCAAACATATGACAGGATTCAAGGAATCCTTTGTAAGACTCTCAGAACATGAATCACCTCACAAGGTGAAACTAGGAGATGACTACCAATATCCAATAAAAGGTAGTGGGGAATCTTCATACAAGCTAGACTCTGGTAAGTCTCTAACAATGAAAGAAGTATTGTTTGTTCCAGGATTCAAGAAGAACCTTCTCTCCATTTCAGCATTGATGTAAAAGGAATGCGGATTGCATTCATAGATGGTCAAGTCATCATATGGCTAAAAGGAAAGACTATCGATGATGCGGTAGTGATTAGAGAACAAGAAGGAGGCTTGTACAAACTGAAGGGCTATCCAGAACAAGCCTTGATCCATGATATGGTAGAGCCAAATGAGCTTTGGCATAGAAGGCTTGCACATGTGAACTACAGAGCACTACCTATTGCAAGCAAATCTATTCCAGAATTTCAAGCTATTTGAAGGGAAGAACAAAAATCAGAATATGACCTAAAGAAGAAGTGAAGAATGCAGAAGTGGTGATGGCCACCTTGAATGGCCTCCTAGGATCATGGAATTCATTCATTCAAGGAATGTGTTCCAGAAGGAAGTGATTACTTTCAGCAAACTTTGGGAAGAAGAAGAAGCTCTACCCATAAGAAGAGAAGATAAGATGGGAGCAATTGAAGATCAAGCTCTTTCATCCAAAGAAGATCCCTCAAGCAATGAGGAATATGAAGAACTCAACTCTTGAAGAAGACGATGAAGCTGAAGGCTCAAGAAGGAGTCTACCCTCGAAACAAATAAAGATAAGTATTCAATTTTCATTTCATGATATTCTTTTGTTATGCATTTGTTTATATTCAGTTATTGTATTATGAATGATAGGATGTTTGCATTAATGACAGTATACTACTAATATGCATGTGATGGGTAAGTAGCTCATGGGGCTATACAAATTCTCCATTGCTACTTATCTAGAATGAAACCTCTTTGCTGACATATTGGATTAGTGCACAATCTCAATGCTGTCCTGGTAGAGATGGAAGGCATCTAGAAAGTTTCAATGAGATATGGATGAATGTTGTATTGGCTAAAGTAGTTGCATGATCATATATTTATGCATAAGTGTTTGCCAATATAAATATTCCTTATGAAATGCTTCTAACCATACAATTGCATTTGACTTGTAGGAAAGACCGCATACATAATCGCCTACAAGCAAAGAAGAATGAAGACTTGTTCCGAAGAGCAAGTGATGAAATTTCAAAATGAAGAATAATATGATGAGTGCAGTGACATCATTGAAGAAAGGGAATACCAGTTCAAGAAGAATGATGTCAGGGCGCAGTATCGAGACTTGAAGAGAAGTTCATAGTTCCATCATGCAGTAGATGGAAACTTCGTGGGATACAAAGCAAGATTCGTAGCATGAGGCTTCTCACAAAAGGAAGGCCTAGACTACAAAGAGACATTTGAAACTAGTAAGAGTTGAAACACATACATGATGAGACCGATGAAGATCTTAACCTTTGCTACAAGGTTGAAGATGTAAGTCTATACACTAGATGGTCACATAGAATATTAGTAGCATGGGAAGCTACTTGTCACTCTAGTACATAATGTTTTCAGTGCATAGAGCACAGAAGACAGAGGGAGTATGATGCTCCGCTTCAGAGGGAGTGACTACAGAATATATTGAGGTTCAACATGGTATGACAGGATGGGCAGGCTACTAATGAATCTAGGATTTACTGAGAGTAAAGCGGATTCCAACCTTTGCTTCAAGGTTGAAGACAGAAGACCAGTGATGTTCCTGTTATGTGTCGATGCACAATTGTTCTAGGTATGGAGGTGTGGCAAAGTGTGGATGGAATGATGGACTGCAAGGCTATGGCCACACCTATGGCATCGAACCTGAAGCTATTGAGTGATGCTTCATCAGAGTCGGTTGATGCTACGATGTATCATCAGATGATTGGGTCATTGATGTACCTGACGAACACGAGACCAGATATTTGCTTTGTTGTGAACACCTTGAGCCAGTACTTGACAGATCCGAGAAGTGTTCACTTGGTTGCTGCAAAGCATATTCTGAGGTACCTGAAGGGTACGGTTGATTATGGGCTCAAGTATGATGCGAATCAGAAGATTAACCTGGAGGGTTATGTTGATTCAGATTGGGCAGGTAGTGCCATCGACAGGAAGAGTACTTCAGGATGTTGCTTTAGTTTGGGATCAGGTGTGATCTCTTGGTTTAGCAGGAAGCAATCCTGTGTGGCACTGAGTACAGCTGAAGCTGAGTATGTCACAGCTTGTTCAGCTAGTTGTGAGGTAGTATGGCTGCGGAAGCTACTGTCTGATATATTTGATCTCCAGTTGGATGCTACTTGTATACACTGTGACAACCAGAGTTGCGTGAATTTGTCAGAAAATCCAGTGTTCCATGACAAGTCGAAGCATATCGAGATCAAATATCACTATATTAGGGATATGGTGCAGAGAGGAGCAGTGAAGCTCCTGTATGTTGCGACGGAGGAATAGATAGCTGATGTATTGACGAAGCCATTGGCTAGGCTGAAGTTCGAGTACTTCAGAAAGAGACTTGGTGTTCTCCAGATCGAGGCTTCCTCCCAGAGACAGTGATGAGACCCATAGCCATTCTGACATGGTGAGAGGATTGGTTCCTTCCATGGTCAGATGTAAGGGATGAGCCATTCCATCATGGTGAGAGGATTGGTTCCTTCCATGACTGATATGAGTGCTGAGATCCATAGCCATTCTGATGAGTAGGTCAGATATAAGGGCTGAGCCATTATGTCATGGTGATAGGGTTTCTCCCTTCTATGTCAGATATAAGTGCTGGCCATTCTGTCGAGTAGGACAGATGTAAGGGAAATTGCCATTCTAGGAATGGAGGCACCTGGTCAGTTACCAGGAACACTCAGTGTAAAAGCTGAGTAGCCATTTTGATGTGATAGAGGAATGTGTTCCCACTTGATCAGATGTAAGGGCTGAACCATTCTGTTCATGGCTAAAGGATTAAGTTCCTTCCATGTCAGATGTGAGTATTGGCCATTCCGACGAGCAGGTCGGATATAAGTGCAATACCATTCCGACATGGTGAGAGGATTGGTTCCTTCCATGGGAAGGATGCAACATCTAGCATGAAAAAGGGCTGGCTCTGTGATGCCACATCTGGTATGAAAAAGGACCAGCTCTGTGATGCCTCATCTAGTATGAAAAAGGACTAGCTCTAGGAAGACTCATCTAGTTTGAAAAAGGACTACCTCTGAAGTGGATGCCACATCTGGTATGAGAAAGGACCAGCTCTGTGATGCCTCATATAGTATGAAAAAGGACTAGATCTGGGAAGACTCATCTAGTTTGAAAAAGGACTAGCTCTGAAGTGGATGCCACATCTGGTATGAAAAAGGACCAGCTCTGTGATGCCTCATTTAGTATGAAAAACGACTAGCTCTGGGAAGACTCATCTAGTTTGAAAAAGGACTAGCTCTGAAGTGGATGCCACATCTGGTATGAAAAAGGACCAGCTCTGTGATGCCTCATCTAGTATGAAAAAGGACTAGCTCTAGGAAGACTCATCTAGTTTGAAAAAGGACTAGCTCTGATGCCACATCTGGTATGAAAAAGGACCAGCTCTCTGATGCCTCATCTAGTATGAAAAAGGACTAGCTCTGAGATGGTACATCCAATATGAAAAAGGTTTGGCTCTGTAAAGACTTCCGATGACGAGTAGAATCATGAGATAACACCAGTGTTGATCCAGATCGAGTGATGATCCAGATCCAGTAATGATGATCCAGCAGTAAAGATCCAGATCAAGTGATGATCTAGATCCAGCCCAGTGATGATGATCCAGATCGAGAGATGATCTAGATCGAGTGATGATCCAGATCGAGAGATGATCCAGATCCAGATGACTTGAAGATGAAGATGAATTGAAGAAGAAGATGACTTGAAGATGACTCAAAGACGAAGATGATCCAGTTGATACAAAGAAGAAGACCAGTGCTGAAAATTGTGTTGAAAGAATACCTTCCTAGTTAAGAGGGAGTGTTGATGTATATGTAACTTCGGAATGTATTCTTCTATGTATCCTATGTATTGTAACCCGATGTTTATTCCAGGATGTTTCTATTATGTATTTGAGTCATGTGGTCATACCCCGATGTTCCGATTGGGAGTATTAATAATATAAACAAGTCATGTCAAGTCATTAGGTAAGTCCCCACATTTTTGGGGCACTCGAGTTATTATACACTAATTAAGGTGTAGGCTCGGGTAAGTAATGTTAGGTCGAACCTACGTGTGAAAATGCAATTCAAGTGAACGGAATAATATAAATAGAGAGTGAGACTCTCCATTTATCACACACATCATTCACTCTCTTAAGTGAGGCGCACTTGTGGAGGAGGAAATATACTGGGACTAGAAGGCCACTGCTGTTGGGAGATCTCTTACTGTTTTGGTGCTGATTTTATCTTAGAGGAAGTTGCGGGGTTTTCTCCTTTATGGTTTCCCCGAGGAAAATCTCTTTGTGTCTCTTTTCTCTTGTGATGTGCTTATGTATTATTGCTGTGCTTGTTATTCTCTCAGTGAAAAGATCCTAATATCATAATGCTAGCCTAATTGTTGAAAAACTAACAAAATCCCCTTTGTTTGGGATCAATAAGTAGAAGAATCATTTGATGCACTCAAGAAAGCCATGGATTCTGCACCATTACTCTCAGTACTAGACTTCACCCAAGACTTCATTCTCTATGCGTCATCCTCAGAAAATGCCAATGCTGGAGTCTTGGTCTAGGAAGATGATGCTCGCCATGAGCATGTGATTTATTACGTCAGTCAAAGGCTGGCAGATCCCCCACTATGATATTCACCCAACGAGAAATTGGCCCTCATTGTCATCTTCTCAGCTCAGAAGTTGCGCCACTACATCATTGCAAACCACACCTGTGTAGTGGTTGATTCCAACGCAATGAAGTACCTCTTAGGTTGTCTCCTTCTATAAGGTCGCACTGCTAAGAGGGTAGTCGCCCTCCAAGAATTAAACTTAGAATTCGTTTCCCCAAAAAGCACAAAGGCACTCGCATTGGTTGTGCTCATGACATATCTACCCCCATTAACCATGTCACCACCACCTAAGGATGGCCTCCATGATGATTTCCTATTCTTCATATCCACAAAGGACCCATGGTATTGAGACATCCTTCTATATTTATGAACACAGAAGTTTGTGGCGCACTTAAACCAAGAGGATAGGCGATGCATCTGACATCAAGCCATTCACCACCTGTTGATTGGAGATGTTCTGTGTCGTTGAGGCATTGATACCATCCTACGTTGTTGCCTCACCCATGATGAGGCCAAGACCATCCTCAATGACTGACATAGTGGAGGCTGTGGTGGCCACCTTTCAGGTTTGGCAACCACCCAGAAGATTCTACATGCCATCTACTTCTGGCCTTCCATCTTCATTGATTGCATAGAGGCTGTCAAACTCTATTGTAGCTGTCAACTCTTTTCCCCAAAGGCAAGAACCCCCCCCTGCACCATTACACCCCATAGTCATAGTCGGACCAGTTTATGCCAGAAATTGTTCCCAGACTACAAGAAAACAAGCCAACACAATCTCAATAATTTCAATAAAACAAAATAGGGTTTTTAGGGTTTTCAAGGTTTTTTGGTTGAGAAGTTTGATGACAAGAGGGAATGCATTCATAAATCCAAATAAACACTAAATCATAAGCATAGAAAGGCTGATATGAATAACATAATAACCATAATCCAACATAAAATAACACTGAGGTTCATCCACAGATGGCAAGAATTCCAAGTAAAAAACTTCAAACCGGCAATGAAATTACCAACTGAGTAACTAAAACAGGTTATAAATGAAGCCAGAGAACAAACTGAAGGGTAAAGAGAGCATATGTTTCATAATCAGTCTTTCAAATACACGTAAGAGTCATTTACTTAGCTTATGAACAATTCTGAAGACCTCCTCTTGCCAACCAAAAAATCGAACCATATGTCCTCTTTTTGACTTACATTAATACTATCCTCCAAAATTGGTTAAGGAACTGAACCCTAACAACTTTTAGTCTACCCATCGAAATAGTTTCATCTAAATAATATTTACAAAAATAAAGTAACTTTCAAACCTAACTAATAACATATTTTCTTAACAAACTTTACACATCCTTAGTTGCTTTAGCTAACAAGGCTATCCCTTCCAGCGCTTGGGATTTTCTTCTTGCCTTCAGTTGATTTGCTTCCATATCTGCAATATTTCTAGTTATTTCTTCATTTTGCTATTGTAGATCCTACATGGTTTGCTTCAACATTGTGAATTGACCTTCTGTATTCCTCTTCCTTTTCAATGGTTCTCTTGAAACTGCAATCAGCTACTGATTGTGGCTATTCACCTCCTCCAAATCCTCTCTGATTCTTATGTTTGCCATGATCAAGCCATCATTCATCTCCTGCATGTATTCAACCTGATACTTATATTGTTTTACACTTCTCTGTAAATTCTCTTTTTCTGAATCAAAGATTTTATTTCCTGCTATGGTTTGCATCTCATTTGGAAGCCATGGAATATTCAATATCTTATAGATTTCTTCATCTTCTGGCAACAATTATGTAGGTGTTTCAGGAAAACCTAGGTGTTCTTCACTCTCATCTTGACATAGACCTTTTCCTCAGCCATTACCTTCTTTTCTGAGTAAGAACTCTTTATTTCAGCTTCTTCTTGTTCCTGCAACATCTGACTTCGTACCTCCAAGAATATATTAGATATTTTAGTATCAATTAGGACAGACTCTCTTTCTAATTCCATTGGCCTTTTACCCTTACTGTCATCTTTATCATCATTCAATTTTTCCTCAGATGAAGAATCATTTATCATTGTTAGTCTTTCTTTGTTCAATTTAGGGTTCAACAACTTCTTCATATTCAATATTAGTTTATTTCTAGGTCATGTTTTTGGTCTCCACATAGGAGCAATATCCCCAAACATTTTGATAGTCTTACACTGATGGGTAACTGAGGCCAACTCAAAAAATTTTAGTTTCTTTCTTTTTGGTAATGCTACCTCATCACCCTAGCTGTGAAATTCCTTCTTAGCACAAACCCTAGTTGCATCAGTGACAGGGACTTTATCATTATCAAATAGGCATTTCTCATCTTCTGACAGAATTGTGATAGGACTTTGTCTTTGAACTTCAATATCCTCTTTCTCATCTGAAATTTTCTCTGTAGGTACAACATTTTCAGCAGAAATTTTCTTTGCAGGTACATCATTTTCAACAGGCTCAGCTTCCTTAATATCTGACTATCAATTTTTTCTCTCATTGTCATTAAGGTGTTGTTTAGATTCAAAGTCTTCATTTGCATGATCTGAAACTTCCTCTAATTTAACCCTGTCTTCATCTTTAACCTTTACCTTTTTCCTGAGCTTTCTGATCAAAGTCTACCCTTTATCATCTTGTCTCCTGCGAGACTGTCCTTCTTGACCATTTTGAAAACCTGACCAGAAAATGAAATACTCCCAAGTCTTTTACCTACTCTGCAAAACAGTGTTTATGATGAGTTTAATGAGTCCATGATGGAAGATGGACTGCCTTGTATGATTTTGGTGCTCCTTAATCCTGCATGACATCTTTTGCAAACTCTTTAGAAAGAAGAAGGGTAAGTTCATCTTGGAATCATTACTGAGATGCTGAAGAAATCTAAAGTCATATTTGAAAACAAAGGCATATCTACCCACACAGGTAATATAACTTTGTAAAAATTTAATGGGCTCTATCCATTCAGGATTGAAGTTATGAATTGGTACACCTTTACCCCAATCTGCCATTACACCAGGAAGTAAGTACTTTTGTGCATTGAAGGTAAATGAAACCTTCTTAAACCATAATTCTCCCTCATTCAAGATGCCTATTGCCTCAGCTACCAACTCCTTAGTCATTTTGAATTGTAAAGTACCAAAAGACACAATGTCTTTATCATAGCACTCAAAAAATTTATGGGACACGTCTGCATGATATCCATCAATCTTTTTGAAAAATGTCAACCATCCTGCATTAGAAAATAACTATGCACATTCTGGAATATTGTCTACCTAGCTTAGGTGAATGGGCTTAGCTCTATTTGTTTTTCGACTTTTCTTCATATTCACTATGGTTTAACAGCACCTGTCAATATCCCACAGTCTATCTATCTTCAAATCATAACAGTCTACCCTAACACACAGTTCAAGAAATCTTTTGTGCCAAATTGCAACAGTCTGACCTAATCCCAAAGTTCAGGGAACTCCAACAGTTCTGCTTTGAATTTTATTGTTTCAAATGATGAATACTTGGATATATTTGTTAATAATTCATCATTCACAGTGTATTAGGTGAAAAACACATATTCCCCCTATGAATTTTAACATTAAGAATTTTATCAGAAAAGCCCCAAATTAAGCAAACCCTAGCAATGACACGTGGGGTACCTGCTTAGGAGACCAATACAAGCAATGGAATGCAATCATTTCAATTGTTGAGTGTCAAATTTCACGTTCCACCTGTCTTTAACTGTCCAGACCACTTCAAACAGTCGCTGCTAGAAATCCCTAATTCTTCATTCAGTTGAAAAATCCCAATTTCTTAGCAGTATCTTCTCACCATGACCTTTAATATCCTTCATGGCCTTCATATAAGGAACCTACTCCCGAAAAAACTCTGTCTCAAACTACTTACTGTCATCATTCACCTTGCTCTGCATGCAATTGGCGTGATCTACCTCTTATGATGATCATCCACCTGTTTCAATGATAAAATATGCAGGACATGTATCAAATGATGTGATTAACACCTTGGAGATAAGACACCAAAAAAATCGGACTGAAAAAATGATGATTTTGGCATTCGCGACTTTATTGTAGCGCTCTAGTGTATCAATTTTGCTCTTGCACTACAAGAAAGTCCAATCAAATAATTTCACATCATTAGGCCACTAATAAGGTTTAAAACTTGGTTTATGTGCTTAATCTAAACCTTAGTGTCATTTATAAAACCATTTAATCCATATATGCTTTGTAAAACCCTTCAATAATGAAATCAAAGAATTTTTTTTATAAAAGTAGACTTAAAAAATCAAAATCATGAAAATTAAAAGTTTGAACTCAAAATTATCAAAATTTCCTAGAAGCAAAAATCCTAGCAAGGTTCAAAAAAATAAATAAAAGTATGAGACTAAGGAAGAAAAAATCATGACCTAGCATCTGGCTCCTGCTGCGAGATGAAGTCCTCCTTGTGAAGCTTCAAGAACCTGTAGAACAGTGCCTTCTTTACTGCTACCTGATAATTTGCAAAATTTCCATTGGGTTATGGAGTCCTTATTGTGTTTTACTCACACCGGTATATACAATGAAAACTAAAAATTCACCCTAAAAAACTATAGAAATGCTTGAGGAATCGTCCATTAACTGGACTTGACAATTCCTCACCCTCCAAAGTGTGTTGAACAAAAGTGTTGTTTTCAAAAAACTTAGATACTAGGAAGGGGCCAAACCAGAGGTTATCAAATTTTCCATGTTTCCCTTTTTGCTCCTTCCTAGCATCCCATCTTAGAACCATGTCTGCTATTGAGAAAGTATTATCTTTGATTTTCCTGTCAAATATTTCTTTTATCTTCAATCTGTATGGCTGTGCCTTTTCTTGCACTTTTTCTCTATTCTGATGTAGCTCTATCATTGCATGAATGCTTCTCTGCATATCATTAGGTTCTTCCTAACAATCCTAAAAAAACTTCATCACTAGGATGCCCAACTGAATAAGAAAAACTGCATCTGTACCATACACTAATTGGAAAGGAGAAGTTCCAATTGCTTGCTTGACTGTTATTCTATCAGCCCATAATGCATATTTCAGCATAGAATCCCATGATCTCTTATTATGCTTCAGCAATTTCCTGATACTCTGAATGATATTTTTATTGGAGGACTCAGGTAAACCATTACCTTGAGGATAGTAAGGAGTTGAATGTTTCAACAAGATTCCATTCTTTTCACAAAATGCTCCCATTGCCTTAGACATAAAAGCCTTTGCATTATCTGTTACTATTCTCTAAGGACACCCAAACATACTGAGAATATTGTCTTCAATAAACTCCATAATCACTTTATCTGTGGCATTCCTTGTGGGGATAGCTTCCACCCATTTGGTAAAGAAATATGTTGTAGTCAAAATCCACTTGTGTTGTCCCGAGGAAGATGGATTTATCTCTCCTATAAAGTCCATACCCCACTACTGAAAAGGGGCACTTACTGCAATTGGTTTTAAAGGTAATGATAACAATTTTTGTTTACCAACAAATTTATGACAAGGGATGCATGCTCTTACTTAATGATATACATCTGTAAATAAAGAGGGCCAATAGTATCCAACTCTTAAGATTTTGTATGTTGTTTCCTTCCAATACTTGTGACCTCCACAAGCACCCTCATGAGATTCAGAAACCACTCCTCCAATTTCAGGTTTATCTAAGCATCTGATTAGAATGCCCCCATGATCCTTCCAAAATAGATTCTCTTCTACCAAACAGTACTTAGTAGTTTTTAGTTTCAAAGACCTAGCAGCTTTTTTATTTAAGTGTTCAAGACATTGCAAATACAACAGAAAATATACAATGTCAGCATACCATGTAGATTCTAAATAGAAATCCATAATCTTCTCTTTCTCCATCTCTGCTTGATTTTCTTCTTGAGCTGGCTCTTCTGCCATCAAATGCAATCCTAGAGCTTGGCAATTTGATTCAGCCAACAACTTAGCTAAACCTTGTCCCTTTACTAGTTTGGTAGGTCTGATATCTACATCATACTCCATGATTTTAGCAATCCACTTGCCTCTTTTTCCCTTGCTGTCAGGTTGTGTCAAAACATCTTTTATAGCAGCATTAGGCACATATGAAATAACTTTGGAATGCAAAACATAGATTCTGAAAATTTTCAAAGCTTTTACCAAAGAGTAAGCCTATTTTTCCAAGATGCTATATTTTAATTCAGAATCTCTGAGAGTTTTGCTGAAGAATGCAATAGGTTGTTCAAGACCATCCTTATTCTTCTGCAATAGAACATCAGCCAATGTATCTTCAAATGCAAAGGAAAAGGTTAGAAATTCCCTGGCAAAATATGGACTTACTAATATTGGAGCCTCGGTAAGAGCCATCTTAATTTTTTCAAATGAGTTCTTTGCTTCAGTGGTCCATTTGACTTCTTGATCCTTCTTTAACATGGCTGTAATCTGCTTGATAGTCTCAACAAAGTTTTGTATAAACCAACGCAGAAAGTTGATTTACCAATGAAATATTGGACATATTTTTTACTCCTTGGCAGACTTATATTCAATATTTATTCCACCCTTTCTGGGTCAATACTTATACCATCAGCTGAAACTAAATGACCAAATAATTTTCCTTCCTGTACAGCAAAGTGTGACTTCTTTGGATTCAAGGATAAACCAAATTTTCTGCATTTTAGGAAAGTTTGTTTCAAATGTTTTAAATGTTCATCATCTGATTGTGAAAATACAGTAATATCATCTAAGTAAATTACCACAAACTTGTCCTTTTCCCCAACAAAGGCTATATCCATAGCCCTCTGAAAAGTTGCTCCAACATTCATTAAACCAACAAGCATCTTATCATACATGAAAGTTCCCCATGGAGTAGTAAAAGCTATTTTTTCTTTATCATTGGGATGCATAGAAATTTGATTGTATCCTAAAAATCCATCAACCATAGAAATCCTTTGTGCCCCAACAACCTTCTGTAATATTTTCTCAATTTTAGGCAGAGGATAATTATCCTTTAGTGAAGATCTATTCAAGTTTCTAAAGTCAACACACAGTCTGATTTCTCCATTCTTTTTCCTAACAGGAACTAGATTAACAACCCATGAAGAGTACCTGAGAGGAATAATGATCTTGGCATCTAATAACTTTTTAACTTCTTTCTCAATAACAGGAAACAAGGCTAGATTAATCCTCCTCAATTTCTATCGAAAGGGTTTAACATTTAGTTTTAAAGGTACTTTATGTTGTATAATCCCAGTATCATATGTTCTCAATTATTCATAAGACCATGCAAAGACATCAACATTCTCCTTTAACAACTTAATTTACCTGTTTCTATGTTCTACTGTGAGTGCTTTCGAAATTTTCACCATTCTACGATGTTCTGCAGTACCAATGTTACAATCCACCACATTCTCTTTTGAAGACTATACAACAGGTTTTAGAGGTGTATCATCTTTTGAAAATATCCTTTCTAAAGGTACCAAACCTTTTGGGATGAAATTACCTTTTAGTTCAATAATCTTGTGGCCAGTAATTTCATTTTCAGCAATCTCTTTAACATCTTCATCATCATCATCTTCTTCTTGATCAATCAGGGAATTAGAAAACTCATGTGTAAGCTCCAAAAATATTTTAATTTCAATGTCATCTTCAAACACTCTCCACTGCTTTACATTATCAGGTACAGAAGGTCTATAGCTAACCTCAATGGGATACCTCAACTGTGTGGTTTTGGGAATTCTAAAATGTGTAGCTGCTAAGGCCAATGAATCAGCAGTCTAATTATGATCCCTTGGAATATAGGTAATGTTAAAATATACAAAATAATTGTCAATCATATCCCATACCTCATTTTGGTATATTTTCAGCAAATCTTGTTTCACTTGATAGTTGTTCCTCGCCTGCTGAACAACCAACTCGGAGTCGCCATATGCAGAAATCTGCTGAATGCCTAAATCTTTAGCAACCTTCAAACCTAACAACAAAGATTCATATTCAGCAGTATTATTTGTAGTAATAAATTCTAATTTATACATCAGCTTTATTATTTCACCACCAGGGGATATGAGAAGAACCCCTGCTCTAGCACCTTCTTTACAAGATGATCCATCAAAGTATAATTGCCAAAGCTCATCTTCTTGTTCCTTACTGCATTTAACTGGTTGTTCCTTTTCAACCTGTAACAAACCAGCAGTATTATCATCATCACTAAAATGTAACATGCAAGTACCCAAATCTTTATCAACAGCATATAGAAGATGGTTTGTAGGGTTCTTGTCATCTGTCACAATATAGGCAAATTGAATCCCTTTGTATAGCCTTCTGTTTTCTCCTCCAAACACAGGAATAGTAGCATATGTTAAATCCATTTGTAAAGTTCCACCAAATTTCTTTGCCCAAGACCTAGAGAGAAGTAATCCAAATCTAGGTGTAATATCTGCTACTACCACATCCATGATCACACTTTTCATTGGTAACTGAGCCAAACTAACAACCATGTCTTTAATCACACCCAAACACTTTATAGCTCGTGAATCAAAAGCATACAGATCATGGTAAGGTTTTGTTATACTTAGACCCAAATCCTCCATGACAGCCTTTGGCATTAGGTTATGTGATGCTCCTGAATCTAAAAGATAGTTATGTATCATTTGTTCATGGAAAGTCAGTGTAATGTAAAATTAAGGTGAAGCACCTGCTTCATTCTCAATTTTTTCAGCCAAAGCTGATCCAATAAAGATCTTAGGATTTTCTTCTTGTAAATTCATTGTATCAGAAAGAGGCTGACTGTTTGTTGAACCAATCATTTTAAGAACTGATTCTTTCTAAGAAGGATTTTTCATTAATTCAGTAAAAGGCATAGGAATCTTTATTTTTCCTAATTCATTTTCCAGTTTAAAATTCTGCACAGTTTTATTTACCTCTTCAACCTCCATACTCTTCTTTTTCTTATCCTAAATTTGTTTTTTCTCTGACACAGGATCAGATTGTTGTTTAGTAGGTACAACTACCTTCTTCTTTGGATTTTGTACTACTTTTTTTGGGCCTGACCTCAGATTCAAAGTCTTCTTTGGTTCATTCTGATAAATATCAGCAGTTACAACAATCATCTTCAGATTTAAGTCATCTTCTGTTTCAGACATATCAGCATCATAGTATTCTGCATTTAAAAATTCTTCTTCAGTGACAAAACCCTCAGTCAACTATTCTCCAAAATAGTTCATATCCTGGTATGTGTCTTCAAATAACACTTCCTCTTCAATCTCTTCTTCATCAACAACATTGTTCTGAAGAGGGGGGGTACCCTTTGATCCTCAGTCTCTCTCCTTTCTCGCTGTATATCATTATTTCTTCTTTCTCTAGGTATGAAGCGAGGAGCAAACTGTCTTCTGAATTGGTTTTGATTGTTAGGGTTTCTTTCACCTTCTTGGACAGGTTTGTTTGAATTCCTTTCTAGTTCTAACTTGTTTAATTTTGTAGTCAAAATCTTAACTAACTCGGCCATCTCATCAATTTTACCTTCTGCAGAATGGGATGTTGAAACCCCTGGAGCTGCTTCCTTCTTACCTTTCCTGTCATACATCTGCTGAGATGTTTCCTTCTTCAATCTATTGGAAGCCAATATATTAGACTCCAGCTCTAATGCTACATCCTGCATGTTCAGTAAAGAAATAGGTCTTCTTTCTCTTAGTAGTAAGGAAAATTTATGGTCAAAATAATTTGAATATGTGCATTTTGCAGATGTTTCTGAAGGTTTTATCTCCGCAGGAATTCTGCCATACATTTTATTAAATCTTTTCGAAAAATATGCAATGGTTTCATCCTTCTTTCTCCTAAGGGCTCCAAACTCAGTTATATAATAAGTATGATATTTGGCATCACCCCATTGTCTCATGAAGAGGTCCTGAAGCTCTTCTATGATGATGATAGAATTTGCGGGCAACTCCCTAAACCATTTTCTGACATCTCCATCAAGGCTCTGCACAAACATCCTCATCCATACATCCTTAGCTTCAATATTCTGGTTATCAGCATAACTGAGAAAGGCTTCCCAGTGTTCCTCAGTTGTAGTTTCACCCTGTCCATTAAACCTAGGCAGGTATTTCTGATAATCACCTTTAGGAAGTGCATTCAAAGGTTGAGGCAAAACTAATGGTGCATACCTAGCTGCAACCATTTGGTCCATCATACCTATTGGTTGATTTTGGTCTGCCATTTTAAGGTTGATTGACTTTAGTGATGGAGAGATTTGACTGGAACTTGGCTGAAAAGGGGTTTTACCAACTTTTAGATGAAATAGAGGAATTTTACGAGGAGATACTGTTTTTTCCTTTTTGAAGGATTGAGGATCAGTAAAAACTTGAAAGTTACTGACAAAAATTATAGGCTTCAACCAAGGTGAATTTTCTTCTTCTTTTCTCAAAATAGATAAAGGTGATGAACTTTCCAACTGATCAGGGTTATATAGGGTTGGTGATGACTGAGACCTTCTAATATTCCTTGTTGTTTTCAATATCTATTCTGGGTCTGAAACACCCAACTACAAAGGTGAAATAGGTATGTTTCTAGTTCCAATTCCCCTATTAGCCACTGTGACAAACTGGTGAAAAGTAGTCTTTAAGATTTGTTGGTTTAAGTTCACCTCTTAAAACTAGTGAAAGGATAAGTATCTCAGGGGAAAATATGTTTTCAACTCCATTCTCCAGAAACGACGCCAAAGATGTTTATGCCAGAAATTGTTCCCATACTACAAGAGAAAAAGCCAACACAATCTCAATAATTTCAATAAAACAAAATAGGGTTTTTAGGGTTTTCAAGGTTTTTTGGTTGAGAAGTTTGATGACAAGAGGGAATGCATTCATAAATCCAAATAAACACTAAATCATAAGCATAGAAAGGCTAAGATGCATAACATAATAACCATAATCCAACAAAAAATGACACGGAGGTTCATCCATAGATGGCAAGCATTCCAAGTAAAAAACTTTAAACCAGCAATGAAATTACCAACTGAGTCACTAAAATAGGTTATAAATGAAGCCAGAGAACAAACTGAAGGGTAAAGAGAGCATATATTTCATAATTAGTCTTTCAAATACACATAAGAGTCATTTACTTAGCTTATGAACAAGTCTGAAGACCTCCTCTTGCCAGCCAAAAAATCGAACCATGTGTCCTTTTTTTGACTTACATTAATACTATCCTCCAAAATTGGTTAAGGAACTGAACCCTAACTGCTTTTAGTCTACCCATCGAAATAGTTTCATCTAAATAATATTTAGAAAAATAAAGTAACTTTCAAACCTAACTAATGACTAATTTTCTTAACAAACTTTAAAGATCCTTAGCGGCTTCAACTAATAAGGCTATCCCTTCCAAGGCTTGGGCTTTTCTTCTTGCCTTCAGTTGATCTGCTTCCATATCTGCAATCTTTCTAGTTAGTTCTTTATTGTGCTGCTGCAGATCCTGGATGGTTTTCTTCAACATTGTGAATTGACTTTCCGTATTCCTCTTCCTTTTCAATGCTTCTCTTGAAACTGCAATCAGCTCCTGATAGTGGATGTTCACCTCCTCCAAATCCTCTCTGAGTCTTCTTTTTTCCATGATCAAGCCATCATTCTTATCCTACATGTATTCAACATGATACTTATATTGTTTTACACTTCTCTGTAAATTCTCCTTTTCTGAATCAAAGGTTTTATTTCCTACTATGGTTTGCATCTCATTTGGAAGCCATGGAATATTCAATCTCTTATATATTTCTTCATCTTCGGGCAACAATTCTATAGGTGTTTCAAGAAAACCTAGGTGTTCTTCACTCTCAGCTTGACATAGAACCTTTTCCTCAGCCATTACCTTCTTTTCTGAGTAAGAACTCATTATTTCAGCTTCTTGATGTTCCTGCAACAACTGACTTCGTACCTCCAAGAATATATCAGATATTTTAGTATCAGTTGGGATAGATTCTCTTTTTGATTCCATTGGCCTTTTACCCTTACTGTCATATTTATCATGATTCAATTCTTCCTCAGATGAAGAATCATCTATCATTGTTACTCTTTCTTTGTTCAATTTAGGGTTCAACAACTTCTTCATATTCAATTTGAGTTTATTTCTAGGTCTGGTTTTTGGTCTCCACACAGGAGCAATCTCCACCAACATTTTGAGAGTCTTACCCTGATGGGTAACTGAGGCCAACTCAACAACTTTTAGTTTATTTCTTTTTGGTAATGCTACCTCATCACCCTGGCTGTGAAATTCCTTCCTAGTACAAACCCTAGTTGCATCAGTGATAGGGACTTTATCATTATCAAATAGTCATTTCTCATCTTCTAACAGAACTGTGATAGGACTTTGTCTTTGAACTTCAATATCCTCTTTCTCATCTGAAATTTTCTCTGTAGGTACAGCATTTTCAGCAGAAATTGTCTTTGCAGGTACAACATTATCAACAGGCTTAGCTTTTTTAATATCTGACTGTAAATTTTTGCTCTCATTGTCATTAAGGTGTTTTTTAGATTCAAAGTCTTCATTTGCATGATCTGAAACTTCCTCTAATTTAACCCTGTCTTCATCTTTAACCTTTACCTTTTGTCTGAGCTTTCTAATCAAATTCTGCCCTTTATCAGCTTGTCTCCTGTGAGATTGTCCTTCTTGACCATTTTGAAAACCTGACCAGAAAATGAAATACTCCCAAGTCTTTCCCCTACTCTGCAAAACAGTGTTGATGATGAGTTTAATGAGTCCATGATGGAAGGTGGTCTGCCTTGTATGATTTTGGTGCTCCTTAACCCTGCATGACATCTTTTGCAAACTCTTTAGAAAGAAGAAGGGTAAGTTCATCTTGGACTCATTGCTGAGATGCTGACGAAATATGAAGTCGTATTTGAAAACAAAGGCATATATACCCTCACAGGTAATATAACTCTGTAAAACTTTAATGGGCTCTATCCATTTAGGCTTGAAGTTATGAATTGGTACAACTTTACCCCAATCTTCCATTACACCAGGAAGTAAGTACTTTTGTGCATTGAAGGTGAATGGAACCTTCTTAAACCATAATTCTCCCTCATTCAAGATGTATGTTGCCTCAGCTACCAACTCCTTAGTCATTTTGAATTGTAAAGTATCAAAAGACACAATGTCTTTATCATAACACTGAGCAAATTTATGGGACACCTCTGCATGATATCCATCAATCTTTTTGAAAAATGTCAACCATCCTGCATTAGAAACTAACTCTGCACATTCTGGAAAATTATCTACCTAGCTTAGGTGAATGGGCTCAGCTCTATTTGTTTTTCCAAGTTTCTTCATATTCACTATGGTTTAACAGCATTTGTCAATATCCCACAGTCTATATATCTTCAAATCATAACAGTCTACCCTAACACACAGTTCAGGAAATCTTTTGTGCCAAATTGCAACAGTCTGACCTAATCCCAAAGTTCAGGGAACTCCAACAATTCTGCTTTGAATTTTACCATTTCAAATGATGAATACTTGGATATATTTGATAATAATTCATCATTCATAGTGTATTAGGTGAAAAACTCATATTCCCCCTTCGAATTTTAACATTAATAATTTTATCAGAAAAGCCCCAAATGAAGAAAACCCTAGGAATGACACATGGGGTACCTGCTCAGGAGACCAATACGAGCGCTAGAATGCAATCACTTCATTGGTTAAGTGTCAAATTTCACGTTCCACTTATCTCTAACTGTCCAGACCACTTCAAACAATCACTGCTAGAAATCCATAATTCCTCATTCAGTTGAAAAATATTGATTTCTCAGTAGTAGGTTCTCACCATGACCTTCAATATCCTTCATGTCCTTCAAATAAGGAACCTACTCCCAAAAAAACTCTGTCTCAAACTACTTGTTGTCATCATTCACCCTGCTCTGCATCCAATCGTCGTGATCTACCTCTTATGATGATCATCCACCTGTTTCAATGATAAACTATGTAATACACGTATCAAATGCATCAAATGATGTGATTAACACCTCGAAGATAAGACACCCAAAAAAATTGGACTGAAAAAATGATGATTTTGGCATTCGTGACTTTCTTGTAGTGCTCTAGTGTATCAATTTTTCTCTTGCACTACAAGAAAGTCCAATCAAATAATTTCACATCATTAGGCCACTAATAAGGTTTAAAACTTGGTTTATGTGCTTAATCTTGACCTTAGTGTCATTTATAAAACCATTTAATCCATATATGCTTTGAAAAACCCTTCAATAATGAAATCAAAGCAAATTTTTTATAAAAGTACACTTAAAAAATCAAAATCATGAAAATTAAAAGTTTGAACTCAAAATTATCAAAATTTCCTAGAAGCAAAAATCCTAGCAAGGTTCAAAAACATAAATAAAAGTATGAAACTAAGGAAGACAAAATCATGACCTAACAGGTCTTTTCTGTAAATGAGCAATCAACTTCATGACAATCAACCCTGCATCGGCCAATGGTCATAAATACATCATTATGGCAGCTAATTACTTCACTAAGTGGGCCGAGGCCATGCCCACATTTGATTGCAAAAGTGAAGCGGCAGCACGTTTCTTCTTTAACCATGTTATTTCACGATTTGGTGTTCCTAAACAGTTGGTCTCAGACCATGGTAAACACTTTGAAGACACTGTTTGGGATGAGCTTTCAACCATGTTGAAATTCGAACACCAGTACTCATCTTCCTACTACCCCCAGGGAAACGGCCAAGTTGAAGCAGTCAACAAAATGATCAAAACAATGCTCCAAAGGATGGTAGAAAACCATAAAACCAACTGGAATCACATGCTATTCTCCGCTCTATGGGCTTATCGCACATCCACAAAAACCACAACCAGTTTCACCCCTTCCCGCCTAGTACATGGCGTTGAATCAGTACTCCCTCTAGAATTCCAAATCCCATCCCTCCGCATCATGGTAGAAATACTCCCTAATACTTCACCTTTGGAAGAACAACTCCTCCAACTTGAGCAAACCATAGAAGATCATTGAGCCACCCTCCAAGCCATCGAAGTAGTGAAAACACGGTCAAAGGCCCATTATGACTCCCATGTCCACCCTCGCACCTTTAGCGAAGGCAATATGGTTCTGGTCTACGACCAACCCAATGACAAGTTGGGTAAAGGAAAGTTTGAGTCAGTTTGGTACAGCCCATACATCATCCATCGTTGCCTCATAAAAGGGGCATACACCCTTATTGACTCTGATGCACAACTCTTGGAGAAACCCTGTAACGGGCTCTACCTCAAGAGATTTTACGCTTAACATCACCAATGAGTCGCTTGGTTTTCCTTTCTTGTTTTTCAACCTTTTTACCACAAGTCAGGGGAAACACCATTAGCTGCTAATCCAAAGTCACCTGGAACCTTTTCGAGACACCTCTCACACCTCGGAGCTCAAATTTCCATCTTCTATATTCTTATGAGACCATCATCTCATGTTCAACAAGTAAATTTTGGGGCCACTTCTTGATAGTTTCCATGGTTTATGTACCACATTGTGAGGTAAGTGTCTTCGGACCTGTACTTACATCACACTTTCCTACCGCCACTCATTCGGGTTCCCATGCCACTTCCTAGAAGGCACGTCATTTTATTTTAGAATTTAGCTATCTAATCCATCCACCGCACCTTATGCAAATCCCCAGACCATCATCCGGAGGACGGATCATTTCCTTTGCATGCATTTGGCATAAAATTGCCTCCAAACTTTGACTCACATCACATGTAGTCCAGTCCATTCACCACAACTCACACACATCTCTCCTGACCTCTTTCCGAGATCCACCTCGGTTTACGTGCCTCTTCCACACCGACTCGCATGCCTCTGCCATGATCTATCCCGCGCATGTATTGGCATGTTCAAGAGCCACTTTCTCCATCCATACTGCATGGATGACCTTTGTACCACTATCCACTATCCCAACATGGGGCACCACCTATGCCACCACGATCGATTGAATGTACTAGAGTTTCTTTTAAGCTATTTTCTGACTCCTAAAAGAATGAAAATATTACTGAGCGTAGCTGCTTCCTTTCCCACTCGTTAAAGTACAGGAAAGGGCATCTACATCGTCTCATTTATCTCCTTTTGTGGACCATGTAGACCATCAAATGAAAAGGACCACCTTGGCACATTCAAGCCAAGACCATTCTCCTCTACATCCTTTTATGCTTTCTCGGGCAGAGGGGCTGAACATTACGAAAACTCTCACCATGGGTTGTCGTTAAGATCTTTTCTAGCCTTCTCATCAAGAAAATATCACCGAGAAAACTTCGTTTCGTTCATGCTCATAAAAGTATTTGAATGACCGTCCAGTCAGTACAGGTTTAACCTTTTTCGGTCTGATTTGACTATCAATGGTAAAGAAATCTCTCATCCCCTAAAGGATGGGCGAGCTCTGGGTGAGCTCTCCTATGTATACTTTTATCCTTTTTCAGGCATAGGAGACTACCAAGGAAAAAGAGCCCCCACTGGAGTCTTCTTCATGCTTTTAGACTCTCTAAAATTGAAAGCACCATCGAGCATTTACTTTCTCGGGCTCACCAAAAATCCATGAGATCGTACCACAACGATGTCTTTAGACACCACCCCACAGATAACAGTTTGGTAGCATTCACACTTTGAGTCGCCTTTGTTCAGAGTACTCTATGATGTGTATTTCTTGGATCCCATCAATATCAAAAGTGTCTACCTCCCACAATTATTTCCCATCTGCAGTTACATTCCCGGTATTATAGCTATGATCCCTTTCCCATGAGTGAGTTTCATTTGCTTCCTGGTCCACCATGCCATCATACTCTGAACAAAGGAATTTTGAGTCCACTACACTCCCTCTGCCCCTATTCAACTCCTTCCCTTCCCCCACCCCATTTAGTGGGTCAGTCCTCAGATTTTCTCACATATTTTGGTTATCTCCCTCGTGCTTCTGGTCAAGGAAACACCATTTCCTTGACCAAGTGCAGGTCTCCCTCTGTGGACGACAACACATGTATTCCAGAGGATAGACCTAGAGGTCCCTATATCCTAGTTTCATTAACCTCATTGATGAGTTCCTTGGACCACTTGAGAGGAGTCCTTAGTGCCTCTCAGGATGGTTGTTTCTCATGTGCTCGACTCCAGCTACATCATCGCACCGTTGAGATTCATATAGGGTATTGGTCAGTGCAGTATTTGGTTGAAGACCCCGGATGTCACCTGACTCTAACACATTGATGAGTCTATTTGAGGGATCCCAACAGGTTCATGTCCCTTGTGATTTCCAGGTTGCATTGGAGATAGTGTTCATAAGCCCCAGCAGTGCTTCTATATATATTTATGATTGATGCAGCATATTTATACCATAGAGACTCTGACTCTCCATCAGTGGGTCCCTACAACTATGTACCATTCCAGATCCAGCAGGCTGTCATGAAGATATAGAATTCCATGAGAATGACATGGGTCCAATGTAGCATTTCTTTATATCAGTATTATATTTAGCCTCTCATTGAGGCAACCACTATTGTAACAACAGTTGTACATGATCGACTCTTGTATTATAGAGCTTAGATCACATTATTCTTTTGACATTGTTACGAGCATGGGGATGCCCGCCTCATCCATATACATGTCACACATTATTTGTATCTCACCCATTGAAGGGAACCATATTAATACAAAAACCAAAAGCCACCATCCCCCATCCCAGGAAGCACCACCTCTCCCCAAAAAATCCTATGATGTCCGTCAGCCATACGATGAGCTCTTGCCCTCACACATCAGGGGAAAATATGTTAACCCAAAAAATCTCTCACTAAGCTATACATGACCTACAACACCCAACAACATCCATGCATGACCCTCATTTGACCCCCACACCCTCAAAAAGGCTTAAAAATATGAAAAAGGGCTTAAAAACTGCTAAAAAGAGCCAAACTAGCTCCCATAGGCCGCTAAAACCTCCAAAAAGGGGCTAAATCCCCTCAAAGGAGCTTAAAACCTACAAAGGAGCTAAGGATTGGGCGAAAGGGGCTAAAATACCAAAAAGGGGCTAAAGCCCCAACCAAGGGCTTAAAACCCTAAAAATCCCAAGAAAAAGTATAAATAGAGGGGTGGGGGTCACTCTCAACTCACTTCTCATCTCCCTATCGTTATGCTACCCGTGTGAGTGCCTTGAGACCCTTTGACTCTCAAGCCATTCACCCTCCCTCTCCTCCTCCATTGATCCATAGCTCCCCATCGATTGAGAGGTGCTCTCCCAAGCTAGGGCATGGTGGCCCATTCCAACCAGAGAATGTATACTTGTCTCTTTCTATTTTTGTTTTGTTATATTGTAGTTTTTTAACATTATTTGTTTGCAGGCTTGTTGTTTAACATTTTATTGTAGGTTTCCATTGATTACTTGCAGGTCCTTTTGTTTTCTAATAGTTTGATGCAGGGTTGTGGAGCTTAGCCCTAACCTTATTTGCAGGGGTTCTGTTTTATGTTCATTTTCTGTTTGTTTTTATTTCCATTCTCATAGGAACCCTACCCTTCTGTCCTATAGACAGAAGGGAGCCATTCCTGCTCTGTAGCAAGGGAGAAATCCCTACTACAGGAAAGATGAAGAGGCGCTCAAGATGCGTTGGCAAGCGTTGATGATGGGGATGAGGCTGAATGATTTTAATTTCTCGATGATGCTTCTGATTTGTGCAAACATCACAGCTTATGATCAGGGTAAGCAAGTTCATATCCTCACCATAAAATATGGATTTGATTCATATGATTTTGTGGGTATTTATCTAGTTGGCACGTCTGCAAAATGTGGGTTTGTTTCTAGTTTTGTTCATTCCTTTTGGGCATCATGTCAAAATTCCCATGAATTGACAGTTCAACACTAGACTATGAATGTTTTTAATAGGATATGTAAGTGGCTATTGTGTTAATTATAATACAATAACTGGTGCTCTGTGGACTCGAAAACCCAATTCTCTTAGGTGCCAAGATAACTCCATGCCATGTTTTTTTCATTAAAGGGCCACCGAGTATTCTATTTGAGAGGATTCTGTGTTGGTTGTTACCATTTCAGCAACCATTTTGAAAACAAGGTTATAACAGCCCTATATCAACACACTTCCACCTACTGCCTACAATCTGCAATAAACTGCAAACTGTCAAACTTTGACATCCCTCCCTACCTACAACCATAGTAAACATTGAACTGAATCAAAGGTTAACTATTAGTTGGATGATGATATTGTTTAAGAGATGTGAATAAAGTATGAAAATTTAAATTATTTGCATAGCTACATGTCTGGAACATACAATTGGTGGCTGTCCTATATTGCTAAGAATAGTGTTCAAGGTTTGGAGTGGTGTGGTTTACATTAAATGCAAAACTAAAACTCTTATACACCTTAAATTGGTAACCTTCACTATTGCTATAAAATTTTCATAATTCTAACTGTCATATTGTATTATTGCTGCTATATTTATATGAGTCCTCATACTTGAATGGAAGTTTATTGGTTGGTTAAATACTGCAATTGAATTGTATATGGTTACACGGCTAATGATCTCTTGTATGCTAAAGTGCTACCGAAATACCTTGCTACTAATTCCATATATCTTGAATTGAATACATTGACTTGATATCATTTATATTTGCATCTATAAGCACTAAATCAACTTAGTATGTCTTCTTCATTCATAGAATTCATTGATTGAAAGGCACTAGTCACTAATACAATTGTGTGGAAGATATAGTTGTTTGTCCTTGTAATTAAATAGAAATAAGGTTCCCTACAACCAAATGCATTTTCCATGGCACTAGAGTCCATGGATAAGTTGCCAAAAAGACCATAATAGGTGTCGTGCCATGAAAATTTTGGTACATAAATGTGTGGTAGATATTAGAAATGTGTTACCAGTTACCACTACCAGCCATAAAGACAGGTCCAATGGAAAAATGTTTCTATAGCTGGAAAAGAATTTCCATGCCATACCAATGTCCATAAAACATGTTTTCTTCTCTACATCCACCTATTTTGACTTGGTTTGACTCAGTTTTTTACTAGACTTGACCAAAAATGCTTGTAAAAGTTGGCATTTCCTCTATCTTTCCTTTTCTATTCTTTTACTTAAATTTTTAAGATTACCACTAACTGTTCCAGTATGTTTGAGAAATTTTCCAACCTCATCAGACTTCATATGGAGAAAGTAGAATTTCATACTCCATTCAAAATTCAACAGACTTAACAGTTTAAAGGATTTCAGGATTGGCAAGATTACAGTCATTTGATTGGATTCTGTCATGTATCAAGGAATGGGATTGGCATTTAATCAAGAGCAATAAGCCCTCTATGTAACTCGATGTTGGTGCCATTGATTGTCGAATTCCTCTATCATGTCCTTAGCAAAAATGTACCATTCACTCAAGCCAAAATCCTTTCTTTGCTAATTATTAGATTTTTCTATGATTTTTTAAGGCTTGTATTACGTAGTTTCATCAAAATTGAATGATGTTAATTGATGTCCCTGGAGGATTGAGGTAGATCCAAAGGCAGAGGGTGCTACTAATGGTGAGGATCCCAATATAAGCAACAGTGGAACTTTGCTTGTCATTTAAATGTTCTTGATCATTTATTCATAATCCTTTCTTTAAAATTTCCAATATAATGTGCTATTTATAAATGAGTGCTCATGTTTCCAGTGTGTTTAAGTTTTGGAATCACATACTTGTTTCCCCTTATCATGTAACTTAGGTCCACAACCATAAATGTAATTGATTTAACTTCATTGCAATTACATTTGTGGCACTGCTTTGAACTTCCCTAGCCATTATTTGACTAGAATTCAATAAACCCTTTTTCAAAGATAATATTAAATTTCAAACTAGAAGCAAGGCCATACTCATTATAAAGGGAAATGTGCAGTAACATGAAGAAGATAGATATTACCAACAAAGGATGGACCAAGGAATATTATAGTCAAACAAAAAATATGTTGAGAGAGAAACCAAACTTAGTGAGTTCTTATTGTGAGTGATCAAGTGCAGGAGATGTAGATCTAGTAGAGGCAACATGACCATTTACAACATTATTGATAGCTGCATCTCATCCTCCTTGTTTTTTTCATTTTCCATAAGCTACACCTCATCCTCTTCTATCAGCTGAACCATAAGAGGTTAGCATAGACATATATGCCTACAAATTCATACATCTAGAATGGAGTGCCTTACTAATATAAATTCCTTCATAACAACCAACTGAAATATCTAATTGTGGTAAAAAACAAGTAGAAGTTGTGAAGAGAATTCTTATACTATTGTTTAGTACTCTTATTTCATGCTTATGGATGGTTGATTGGATGTCTTTGAGACTTGATACTTGGTCAATGGATATCATCTTCAATTGTCTCTTGATAATAAATTATAATCGGGTAAGACCTTTCTCTATTATATTGGATGCTTGTCATTGAAAATTTTAATAATGTACATGTTTCTGAAATTTGGTTGTGTTGCTCTTAACCCTTGTAATAGCCGAGTTTGTAAGGACTGTTAGGAGAAAAGATGAGAAACAAATAATAGAAAAGGGGTCAAGAAAGATCCACTGTGGTCCCGAAGTCTATGTGGAAGATGCAATGGGAGAACGAATAATGATGGAAACATCATATGCAATGATTCTCACAACAAGCCCATGCTCATAACTCTGCAGGTTCATCCTTGAACTTCCTCCCCTAAACTATTTATTTAGTTTTTTTTATAAGTAAAAAAAATGTATTAATATGTGTGCTACAAAAGCATTATGGATTATTTAGTGACATTTTATTCATATATTAAGACAACATGACTCTTTCCTCTATTTTTTGTTTTATATTGTTTGACAGGATGGTGGTATTAACAGTGTCCACACATTTCCAATAAAAAACCTATTTATATGTGTATTTAATATATTTATGTCTTAAAATTTAAAATTCGTGTGTTTTTTTCGTTTTAATACAATGGTTAAATAAATCTTGTTGAATACAAACACAACTTTCCACATCAGTGAGGCAATGGTATTGTAATATAGCATTTAAATGCGAGTTGATATTCTGGTGGAAAATGTGTGCTGGATAGATTGATTGTTGATTTCCTTCGTAGGACATGTGGAATGTGACTCTAAAACCATATCTCTTGGTGGAATTACCCCAAGAACACACTTTCCAAACAACATTAGCTGATTTAATTGTATGCCTATTTTTTATTTCATAGAGTATTTTGATATTTTCCATGCCTAGCAAAATGACCACTTGTGTATAGGTCTAGAAATGGATTATTTATTTAATTTATAAATTTAATTTCCAGCCAACACAATGGTTTTCCATTTATTAGGACAACTCTTTGCAAGTGGTATGGGCCAATGGACCTGGCAAAAGGCGATTGATAAGGTAAGGGTTCTTGCATTGCCTACATTCTCCATAGGCATTAATATTTTATATGACTTGTTTGTGCCTGTCGTCTAAGTCACCTAGTTGGAGTTCGAGTTTGAATTCGACATGAATAAAATTTAGAAAAAAATCGTTGAGCAAATTTTTTTTGATAAAATTCGTCATTAAATTCATGTATATATATATATATAAAGTAATTACCCCAACTTTATTTTCAATAATATAAAATTTTATAAAAGGATAAAAATATTAAATATTATATATGTTATATATTATAAATTTTATTATAAAAAAACTTACAAGCTAGTATTATAAATTACATAAAAAATAAATTACATTACATTACAAATAAATTAAATGGTATAGTTTTACAAAAGTTATGTATTATAATATATGTAATATATCAATTAAGTTAAGACCCGATAAATGTGAGGTCGATAAAATATTGCCAGCTAAGGCTTAACCCTGCAGAGTCCAGATTGCTCACGACCATGGGTAAAGGAACCATGACCGTCGAACCTCCATAGAGAAACTAAAACAGTCTGTCATGACCATCAATGGCCTCCATAGAGAAACTCAAACAGTCTATCACAACCATCAGCGGCCTCCATAGAACGACTCAAACAATCTGTCACAACCATTGGCAGCCTCAATAGAGCAACTCAAATAGTCTATCACAACCATCGATGGCCTCCATAGAGCAATTCATGATTCCTAAGAACTGGAAATGAGAATCGATGGGTCTAGTTTATGATTTACCTATGGGTCGCGAAAGCAGAGTAGGCTTTACGGTGTATTCGCGAGCCGTGAAAGCAGGGAATCATATTTAAAACATTTTTTTGTCTTTTTTAATTAAAATTGATCTTATTTTTAGGTGAACTAATTCCACTTGGAATTTTTCAATCCCTAAAAATGGATTTTCTGATTCAAATAGGTGATTTTTATCCGATTAATTCGTCAAGCTCAAAAAATCATCAATTTTTGATTTTCAAAGAGAAAATTCGTCGAACACAGTGACTTAGTTTATCGTATAATATAAATTTTCTATTTTCATTTCTAGCCTCTTCATCATGCTTCCTATCCAATGTCTGTATAGAAACATAAGAATATCATACTTAGTTGTCTATGTTGTGTTCTTGCTTTACCATTCCCTACTTTTATCACTCTTGTGTTCTCTTTGTGCATTGCCCACCTCTATTTTTTAACCACTTTCCCTCTATAAGAACTGTTTGTTTTTAGGTTTTGGCTCCATTTCTTCATCATTTCTTTAAATTACTATTCAAAATTGTGTTTTATTTTTCATTTTATACCAAAATCTTGGAAGTTTTGTTCCTATTTATTTTCTACCAAACCAAAATATTGCATCAGGAGACTTTTTTGGGTGGAAATGGAGGTGCTTTTCCTATCGTCCAAGCTTCTTCCAACCTTCTCATGGGGAAAAGGAGTCTCGACTTTTAAAACCTAGTAAGAGAAATTATCCTTTATCATCCATCTCTGAAGCTACCATTTGTAGTTATATTACAATTGTATTATGATATATTTCTTGGTTTGGCATGGGAAGCTTTGTTGGGGTTGAAATAGAGGTATATTTCATTTCTATAGCATGAGGGATCAATTGTGTTAATTTTGAGTGTCAAACAAGTGGTAATGATTATTGGACCCCTGTTTCAATGGATTCCTATTGGTTGTAGGTGGTCACTCGGCCACCAAGACTGCTAGAAGACAGCGCTTGGCTTTTTCCTCATGAGCGTGCTACTCAATCGGTGGGGGTCATTGCCTGTTTCACTTGGAAATTCCTCTCAGCGGCTAGCTACTTTGGGGTTCCCGTGGTACTCCTCTCAATGAGTTTCTAGGATGAGCCCAAGTACTTACCACGGTTAAGGCAGTCAGGGACTTATGTCCTCAAAGACTGCATATTTTTTAACTTAGTGTAAATTTATAAATTTTAGTGGCTCTCTCAGTGTCATGAACTGAGTTGGGTTGATTTACATGGTATGGTGTGTATGTATTTTTGTTTTTATATTATCTGGTGGCTGCAAATGGTTTATGAATATTCCACAAAGTTCATATCATTATGGATGGAAGCAGTAAATAAACATAAATTTTGTAGACATATACCATTTTTTATCTTGAATTGTGATAGCCTGACTAGGTGACTACCTTACACCTATATTCTTCTTCAACTAGGAGAAGGTGCTGGGCTCTCAACACAATGGGACTAAGCCCATCCGTAGATCCATAGGTCACCTCTCAGATTCAAGGTTGGTCAATAGGGAGGATGCTGAGCGCTGTGAGAAGCCCTCCTTCTCTACCCCCTCTACCTTCCAAGTCACCTGTTATTAGTGGTTTCAAACAATATTGGGTGAAGTTCCTATTACTATACGAGCTATGCCCTTTGTCTTATCCCAGAATACCCCAAAGGGTGATGACTGGATAGAGGAGGAAGGGTTAAGCAAGATTGTTGATTTTATGTGAATTTTAGTCAAACTATATTCATTAACCCATTGAGTATTTAATTTACACTTTATTATGTAAATGAAATTGCAATAAAATGAAATAGAAACAGAAATAAAATGGTTCGAATGGATAGAGGTGGCTAAGCCACACGAGCAGTCCTTAATTATTAAAAACGCAATTCTGAGTGACAGATCGCACATTTGATGTCAAATGTGGCGAGGGGGTCGCCAAATTTTTCCAGAAACAGGCGAGGGGGTCGCTCAGATTTTATAGACAGAAGCGGGCTGTCTTTTGGAAGGGGGTCACCCTCTTACCCACCTATGAGGCCCAAATGAGCGACCTGGTCCCCTGTTTGGGCCCGATAAGTGCGGCCTACTCCAGAAAGTGAAATTTTTTGACCCCGAGTCAGATCTGGCCGATAGTAACCTGTACTGTGGCCAAATGGACTTGGATTTTCCTTGTGGAGGCTTAGCGGTAACAGAAAATGTAAATAAACAATATTTTAAACTATATTTAATAGAAAAATTAACCCGGGGCATAAAACTAAACTAAAACTTGAAATTTTGAAAAACAAACCTAGGGATCCTGTGGGATCGACTTGGTATGGTCGCCAGTTCTGTAGCAGGGGTTTATCTCTTGCTACAGGGCAGGAATGGCTACCTTCCATCTATAGGATGGAAGGATAGGTTCCTAGTGGTGAAATGTAGGAAAAATGGACAAAAACAAAATAAAACACAGAAAGGAAGAAAATATGGAAACCCTTCTGCAAACACTGTTAGGGTTTAGCTCCAGCTACCTGCAAACAAATGTTAGAACCAAAATACCTATAAAAACATGTTAGACAATAAACTTGCAAGCAAACAATGGATTAGAGAAAACAAATAAACAACATAAACAACAAGCTATACCTTGTCTTTGATGGAATGGGCCACCATGCCCTAGCCTGGAGAAGCACCTCTCTTGGATGGGGGAGCTATGGCTCAATGGAAGATGGAGGAGAGGGAGTGTGGGTTGCTTGAGAGACAAAGGGGTCTCAAGGAATCCACTAGGGAGCATAAGAGTATGTAAGGGAGAAGGATTTTGAGAGTGACCCCCACCCCTCTATTTATAGCTTTTTTGAATATTTTTAGGGTTTTAAACCCCTGGTTGGGGCTTTAGCCCCTTTTTTGGTCTTTTAGCCCCTTTTGCCCTATCTTTAGCTCCTTTTGGGGTTTTTAGCTCCTTTGAGGGATTTCAGCCCCTTTTTGGAGGCTTTAGCCGCTATGAGAACTATTTAGGCTCTTTTTTGGGGGTTTTAAGCCCTTTTGCTCATTCTTAATCCCTTTTGAGTGTGTGGGGGTCTAATGGGGTGAAATGAGGGTCATGCATGCATTTCCTTGGGTGGTGTAGGATGTGTAGGTGTTTAGAGAGAAACAAAGAGAAAGAGAAAGATAGTGGGTTAAGGGTTGAGGGATAAAGAGAGATTCTAGGTTTGGTTTTTGGAGATATTGTGAGAGAGATGGTGGTTTGGTTTGGTAGGAGAGTGGACATGGTGGTTGGTGTTGGCAATATAATTTATTTGTAGATTACCTTAGTGTTCAGTATTTATATCATTTCATTTCCTAGATTAATTGTTTTATGTACATAGATTAAAACTGCCTTACTAGGGACCACCCCCCTTGGTTTCACTGGGAGAGAGCCTACACAAAGGAGTCAAGATCAAGTGATAGCACTTGACTCTTGCTTTCCCCCAAGTTTGCACCTAGTGCCTTGAATATTTCTGCCAAGTGATCTGTGGTGCAAATTAGGAGGCAACACATGGCATTATAAATCATCTCACTATTCTCCATACAATATTTATTCACTATTCTCCATGCGTTATTTGTTGTCAACAATTATTCTACCACTCCACCCCCACTCCTCACAATCCCTTGTTCAGTCTATTAACTTCCTATATCATCACATTCAACTATTGTCATGATCATAATTTTATGAATTATTGGGATAGATATTGTATTGCCATATTGAAGTTTATTAGTTGGGATCTTTGAGTGTATTGTTCAAATCATATATATATATATATATATATTGTTTTAATATTAGTAGTGATGGTGGAATGAAATTTGAATATGTATATTTTAATCATAATTAATAAATGAAGCACCCATCCTTTAATTTTGGAGTTAGACTACAGTGATGTTTTATTAGAATAATATTGACAAGTCAACATAAGAGACTCTAGTGATTAATTGCAACAATAATAGCGCCAAGTCAAGAAAAGAGGTAGTATAGAGGCTGAATTTTGTTTTGGACATACCAAGGGTAGATGGTATGTGGACTAAGGAAAAGGTTTCTAGAGCAAGAGATGGAAAGCATAGAGGGATGTGATTCCTCACTCCAAAGATGAAATGAAATGGAAATATAAATTTAGCTTGGACATGTCAAAAAGAGATGGGCAATATAAAGTAAAGGAATCAATATCAGCACATCTTCTGATTCCATGCCACTTAGAGATGTAGCTATAAAATGAAAAGACTAACACAAGAAGTTGGGTTGGTAGTTTAGATAATTGTTGTGATGGATTTATGGTAGTTTTGTTTCCTTCTTGTCGTTTCCTTTAGTTACTTAGTTGGGTTTGAATAATATTTTTGGAATTTTTATCTTAATATGTAATTTTTTGTCATGTAGTATTTTGAGTCAAGAATGTAATATTTTTTCCTCCTCTAAACAAGGTATTTGTTTTTGATAGAATTAATGGAATGATAACATCCTACCAATTTTTTTTGTTTCTCACTTATATGGATGATGTTTATGTATTATTAAATGTACTTATGATGTTGATAAATGATCTTGTATGGAACAATATAAATGTATTAGTTGCGTATGATAGGATAGATAACATGTTAAGTTGTAATGTCCTCTTCTACATAAGCATCGGAAACACGTTTAACCTATTTAATTTCCATAGGTTCGAGCTGGTATTAGCGAAAAATGGAATTGACTAGGAACATTTAATACCAGGATAAGGTTAGATCATTTACTCAGTATTATTAAGTCATCGATATAGTAAAGAGGGTCACCAGAGTTAATATCATAAAGCATGTAGAGCATGCATGCCTTATTTCTTCAGGCTTAAGTCAACAAGGAATTAGAATTGCATGCATGCAAAAAGTAAAGTGCAAACCCTAAAAAGTGATATGAAAACCCTAAAAGTTACATGCTAACCCTAAAAGCTATATAAGAAGGTTATTTGAACCAAAAGGACATCCATGATCATTATTATCTTTGAGTTTGGTTTCGAGAGAAGCAACAACAGTAGCTGCAGCAGCAAGTTGGGGTTGGAGAAGGAAGTCTTCAGCTATCAAGTGTTTTCGACAGTGAAATATATATTCCCTAATAACTTTTCAGATAGATCACTCAGATCTATCATCAATATCTTAAGTATTCATCATTCTTCAGAGCTCCAACACAACTGGGAAGACAGGTTTAGAGGGATCATCTTCTACTGCCGGGGGTGCATTGGAGATTTAGGGAAGAATTCACAGAGGTCTAGAAAATTCATATTTTCTTTGCATGCTTCCACCATCATCACTATATGGGTCATATTATCATACTGGGAGATCATTGGGACATATGCTATTAATCCTCAAAATTTACAAGTAGAAACTATAGAAGGTGAGGGCGTAATCCTATACAGGAAAATCAATTCGCTACTAACCCTAGAGGGAGCAAAATTTTTGCATGTGTCATCCATTCTATCCAGATAGGTCCTACCACCAGTCCTATAAAGTTACAACACCAATGGCCAAGTATTGAAGTTGTTCCAATGAGCTTTCTATCAAAAGAAGGATGTTTTTACAATTGCATGGGTGTCACCTCTGAGTTGGCATCGCGTTTTGGATATCTGGTGGATGCATGGCATGCATGTCTTTGGTATACTCAAGAGTAGTCACAACTATAAATATTGGTATGTTCTTCAAATATTACTAAGTTATATTTCCTATCTTATCTCCATATCTGCTATATTTTAGGGCCTTTAGCACGACACTTATTTTGCATGCAAATTTTACTATATATCAAACATACCTAAAACACATAAACCACAAACATATTATCAAAACAAGGTAGAATATCAGTTGGGATACTATGGTGGTATTAGAGGATGCTCCTTTCCAGCTAGGGTCTTAAACATGAACAATAAATGAATCTAGAATATATTTTTTTTAACTTATAGAATAAGTAAGGGTAGGTACACAGAGGATTTGGAATTTGAAGATAGTGAGTTGGAAGACACACATTCAAACATGGATCCAACATGGATACACTCTGATAGAGGAAAGGGGACATGGGAATATGAAAACAGGTTGGAATTTCATAGCTTGGTTAGTGCATTAAATGCCTTAGCTAAAGGGAAGAAAGAGGTATTACATGTTATAAACATGTTGGCTCTTAAGCTAGAACATGGTCAGAATAGTATACCAATTTCACGAGGAGATAGATGATCCACTAGTAGTAGCAGGAAACATGCGTACACTCATATGAAGAAAACTTCACACATATACAATAAACCTTTGGAGACCTATTATGCCTCACTTTATGGAAAATGTCATTGTAGGACCAGTCACGCCAGCTAAACCTAGTGAACCATTTGGGGCTTATCTACAGGAATGCAAGGATTTGGGAGATGATTTTCATTTAGCTATGGAATTCTTAGAATTATGTAATATGAAAAACATGAATCAACCTAGGCACTTTAACATAGGGTTTACTCAGAACTATTAATTACATAAAACTGTGGTCAGGTTTACCATTCCTAATTTTGAGATATATCACAGTTGTTCGAAAAAAATATGGGTCTAGAAATTGAATACCTATTTCCAACTAAACCCTATGACCAAGACGAACACCATTAAATTGGCTACCTTACATCTGGACAGTGAGGATCATGAGTGGTGGTACCATGGGTTAGTGACGTTGGGTGAAAAAACCATTAATTCATATAGTTATTTCACATAGAGGATCATGGAGCGATTTAGTACCCAAGAACAAGTTTTTGACTAAGACAAATTTCTCCATAAAATACAAAGACAAGAAACCCTTCCAACAAGAATGGACAAAGAAAAATTGGGTAGATGATGACACTAGGAAGGAAATTAGAAAGAAGAAATTGTGCTTCACTTGTTAGGAACCATGGATTCTAGGTCATAGCTGTGCAGAAAAAGAAAAATCACACTGTATAGAAGTTTACTCGGATAGTGAAGAGGATGAGCCTAAACTGGTAACAACCGAGTAATTTAGAACAACAGAGGAGTAGTCACTTTAGGGAGAATCATCGGGTAGATTTATTGCTACATTATCTGGAGTGCCCATATTTCACACTCTTAGAGTCAGGGGAATAGTACAGGACTACAGGGTAGGTGTGTTAATTTCTAGGGGGGGCATAATTTCATAGATGCAACATGGGTGGCTAGGAGGGGTATTCAAATAGAGGAATTTGAAGGGTTCAGAGTAGTAGTAGCAGGAAATAACATCATGTAATGCAACCATTGGATTTCCAAACTAAATATCACACTAGGAAACTACAATATGACCGACTCATTTTATGTGGTAAAAGTAGCAGATACAAATGTAGTATTAGGGGTTCAATGGTTTTATTCTATAGGTAAATATACTACAAATTATAGGAAAATGGAAATGGAATTCTAGGGACGGGATAGAAAAAAGGGTGGTCTTGAGGGGCATGAAAACTTATCCCCCCAAGCCAGTATCATCACAAAGGATGGAGGTCATACTAGGAAAGGGAGACATAGAGTGGTCAGCTGAATGTTTTGTCACTTTTTGGGAGCCTTCAGATAACAACACCCAACATCTAGAAGAAATACATGCATTGCTGCAAAAACATGAGAAATTATTCAGAGATCTTCCTGCAAGTTGACCACTAGATAGAGGGTTTGATCACATTATTGAATTAGAGGAGGGAACATAGGCAGTCATAACTACTCCATACAAGAATCCCAAAAGGTACAGAAATGAGATAGAGAAAAAAATTAAGGAATTGATGGATTTAGGTTACACATGACCAAATTATAACCCATTTACATTATCATTAGTATTGGTAAAAATGAAAGATGGCACCTTACATATTTGTATCGATTATAGGGCCATCAACAAGAAAACCATAAAAAACAGGTACCCCATTCCCATAATTGATGAATTAATGGATGAATTACAAGGGGCAAAGTACTTCTCAAAAATTGATCTCTAATCAGGGTATCATCATATATGAGTAAGGGATCAAGATATTTCAAAGACAATTTTTCATTGCCACTTTGGTCATTATGATTTCTTAGTCATGCCTTTTGGACTCACCAAAGCACTGACAACTTTTCAATATTGCATGAACCACACCTGCAAGGCTCATTTGCGGACATTTTTACTCCAGTTCTTTATTGACATTTTAATTTACAGTAAAAATTGGGAGAACCATTTGAGACACCTAGATGTGGTACTAGGAATTTTGGAAGAACAATCTCTTTATGCCAAAATGTCTAAATGCGAGTTTAGTATGCAAGAAATTTTATATCTAGGGCATGTAATAAGCACATACTGAGTACAGGTTCATATGTAAAAGTTTAAATATATCTTGGATTGGATTACACCAAAAAATGTAACATAATTGAAGGTATTTTTGGGCCTTTTCACTTATTACATGAGGTACGCTAAATGGTTTTATCAACTGGTAGCACCACTCACAGATATTAAAAAGAAGGGGGTATTCAGCTAGACAAGAGGGGAATAAAAAACCTTTGAGAAAATGAAAAAAAATTATAAGTTCATGCCTTGTTTTGGCATTACCCGATTTCACTCGACCATTTATAATAGAGTGTGATGCTTCAAGGGAGGGAATAGGGGCAATATTGATGTAGAACTATCACCCGACCGCCTTTGAAAGAAAAAACTTAAAAATTATGTATGCCACTACTCTATATATGAAAAGGAGATGTTGTCAATCTTACATGCCTTAACAAAATTCAGGAATTATTTGGTGGGAAGCAAGTTTAAAATTAATACAGATCACAACAGCCTCAAATACTTCTTGGAACAAAAGGAGTTGAATGAACGGAAACAAAAATAGGTCAGAAAGGTACATGAATATAACTTTGAAATAGAATACATTAAAGGAAAAAACAATGTTGTATTTGATGCATTATTGAGAATACCAACCCCATTATCACTCATGAGTATATCTATTGACTAGAAGTCTCATCTCTTGGTTGAATATTCAAAAAATAAATTTGCTTGTGAGTTATTAGACGGACAAATACATGATGATAGGTAGAGGGTAATTGATGAAATCATTTACTACAAGAATAGGATATACCTAGTTCTAGAATCAACTTTAAAGAAAAAGGTTTTACAGGCATCGCATGATCCACCATTGTCAGGGAATCAAGGTTTCTTGAAAACTTACAGACATATTAGAGAGAGGTTATCCTAGAAAGGCCTCATGGAAGATGTAATACAACATGTTTGAGAGTACAGTATGTTCCAACATAATAAAATTGGACACACTCATCTAACGAGGTTACTTTAGCCATTACCTATACCAAAGAGAAATGGGAGAGCATATCGATGGACTTCATTACATGTTTACCCAAGGTACAAGGAAGAGATTGTTCATATGTGGTAGTAGATTAGTTGAAAAAATTTTCTCACTTCTTTTCCAATTCTTCAAATTATTTTGCATCACAAGTAGCATACTTTTTTTCCTAGAATTTTTTAGACTATGTGGGCTACCTAAGACTATTATCAGTGACCGCGACAGTAAATTCACCAGTGCCTTCTGGAAAGATCTTTTCATATTAGTTGGAACAGAATTAGCTACTAGCACAAGTTATCATCCTCAGAGTGATGGGTAGACATAAATAGTCAACAAATGTATTGAGGGATATTTAAGAAATTATGTAGCGGGGCAACATAGGACATGGATGAAATGGCTACACCTAGGGGAATACTACTATAATACCACCCACCATATGTCTATTAGGATGAATCCTTTAAAATATTTATATGTATATGAGGCACTAAAATTTGCATATTTAGTGTAATGTACCTTTTTTGTAATTTTGGAGAAAATTACAAATTGGGAAAAATTCGAGCTTAACTAGTCATGACTCTATAGGGTTCCAAATTTCACCAAATGGTCCTTAGGTTGAAAGGAAATGGTATGGTGATCCTTAAAACATACCAAGGTGGTTTATGGACAATTTGAATCCTATTTTATACCTCAGAAACCTTGCTTGGGGCTGACGACAAAAATTCCAAAATTACTAGGAAATTGTGATGAAATCCCCCCTAGGGTGTAGCCCAACTGGGATTCTCAACTCATGTAAGAACATCCCAAATTTGTAATCAGAGTATTGGGACTGATATAAAACCTCATGTACTGTTATTACACATAGTTATTAGTTTTTCAAATTGGTTATAGAGTTCCACATTCATTTGATAACTTTCAGTGAAATTGCTTATGGGGAAATTGCATAACTAGCTTGATTTTGACATATGAAAGGTAGAGTTAAAGGATCATATAAAGATGTGACATATAGAGACCATATACATAATAAAAAAAAATTCCCCAAAATTATTAATAACCATATAAATCCCATCATACAAGTCATGTATACAACTCATTCAGCATGGGAGTCAAATACATGAAAACTAGTGAATTAGTAGCATGGAATTTCAACAGTTTTGCATATGGATTTATTGGATTTCAACCCACAGAGCATAGGGAAATGAAATTATAGAGTAACAATTCATATATTTCTGTCACAACATCATCAAAGTCAGAGAACATTGTTACCACCTAAGTTGTACTTAATCGGTGTTATCAAGTGAGCCTGGTGAACCAGACAAAGATGATTTGTTCGGACTTCAGAAGACCTTCAGACTTGCTTCTGGGAAGTGTTTTTCTTATCTACCACATGTTCATACCCCCTCTGGGGAGTTGTAATAAAAATTTATAGCATGGTAGTGTCTGTAAATGACTCGATCTCTTGGGATTTATTTGTCAATCCGATTAGCCCAAAGTGTTTTTCCCTTGGTTATTATTAGATGAATAAACAACTCATAATTTATGAGTATTTCACTCAATACCTCCAAATTTGGGGTGGTAGGCTTGGCATTGAGTCCTATTGAGGTTATTANTGTATAAACATGCTAGGCATTATGGTCGAGTCATATGAACATGTGCTAAGTCCCCCTAGGTTTTTTTTTTTTTTTTAAATTTTTTTCCATAAAACTTAGGCTATTTTTTAATAGTCTAATTGGAAAAAATGGTCTTGTAATAAAAGTGGGCTCAGAAATCAGTTTCAGTCATGGGGGTGCTCATTTTATAACTCAGAGCACCCGGTAAACCCATAAAACCAATTTTCCTAAGTTTTGAGTGATTTTCCATCACTCAGGTCAGAAAACCCTAAAAATCAAATATTGATTATTTTAATTAAAAATTAATTAAATAATGGAGCAAATCCAAAATTCCTAAATCGGTGGATTTTGCTCCGTTTTGACTGAAGTCAGTCTCATTGGCTTCAGATTGACGAGGAGTTCCCACTCGTTGATTGAAGACATGATTTGGGCTGAAGAGGAGCTTCACTAGCTCATGCAGACCTAGGGTTGCACCCTCCTTTCTCTCTCCTCCACATGTGTGGATCAAGCTGGGAGTTGTTTGTTGGTTGGCTCAGTTCACTGAGTGAGGTGTCACTCTGATTTGTAGTTCTAGTTTAGTTAGACTTGGCTCATCATCAGTTAGACTTAGCTCATCCAGTTAGAATTAGTTCATTATTAGACCAGACTCAGTTCATCATCAGATCAGACTCGGTTCATCATCAGATCAGACTCAGTTCATTGAGTGAGGTGTCACTCCTATTTGCAGTTCTAGTCCAGTTAGACTCAGTTCATTTAGTTACACTCAGTCAAAATCAGATAAGACTTAGTTAAACTCAGATCATACTCATTTAGACTCAGATCAAGCTTATCTTTACTCCTCATGCACCTACAGTCCTTCTCTCCTTAGGAATTATGCCCCCTCTGTGCTAGGGTTTCACTATTTGCAATAAATAAACCACAGTTTCCTCCTTTCCAAGCTAGTTAGAGTCGGATTGAAGAGTTGTTGCTATTGTAATGTTTCTATTTTTAATTGAAATAATGAAAAGATTTGGAGGCAAGATCGTGTCATGTTATTATGTTTGGATGAGCATTGCCATGTTTCACTGAGGTAACATGTATTTGTGTTTATAACTTGCTTATTTTGATATTGTGGATCTAGTGCTAAAAGATTGATAATAATTTTATTATGATCTTGATAGGAAAGGAATATGTTAATAATTTTATTGGATATCTCTTTTTCTTTTATGCATGTCTATAGATCTATATTTAACATGTTTTATAAGATTATATGCATGCTATTTTAATATCTCTGTTTATGTATTAACCGGATCTCACAAGTATCTTGGAAAGCCTTTGGATTATTCGTAGGTTCCCAAATTGGAGAGGGTGCTGATCTAGTTTGCTTCCTCACTTTCTACAAAACCTTCTCAAATGCATAGTCCCTTGACATTCTACTGGAAAGCTCCACGGTTGATCATCAAGGCTACAAGTTTGCCTTCTTCTCTTTCTCCTCTTAAAATTTGAAATCTATTTGGTTACTTGTTTCATAGATTTGATTTGATTAGATCTATAATATTAGAGTGAAATTTAACATAGATCTATCTTTTTAAGGCTCATAATCTAGATCGTGTTCTTAAAAAAGGGTTTCATAGCATTCTAGATATAGCTTTAGGGAAATCATCTTTTTTGCATGGCATTTTAAAGAAAATTTGTAGCTTGCATGCATTAGATTTATCTTTCATAATTTAAAAGACAAATACAGAAATCATTGCACATCATATTGGATTCCCAAAAGGCAAGCCAATATCCCAAGGAAATCTTGCTTTCCTAGGTTCCTTTTTTCACCTTTTTTTTAACTAGTTTTAACTTAGTTGTTTTTGGTTAAAAGTGTGTAGACCCAAAGGTAATTTCAAAGTGATTTTGGGAATATTTAAGTTTAATAATATTGCTGTTTTTTTATCAGGTATAATAGAAATAGGAGGATTTTATTTCTAAAAAGTGACTTTTGGGCCATTCGGAACCCCCCAGGGGTCTCCCCATTTCCCGAAATCTCTAATTTTTTTCACTTTGTAAGATATTGGGTTCATTATGTATAAGAAAAAAGAGTAATTATATCATTTTTATGATATTGTAGCCACTGGTAATAAAAATAATTTCGAATAGGCTCTTTCGAGCCCATTCCCCATCCCCCCTGGGGGGGATTCGCGTCATTTTTTCCTTTTTTGCATTTTTCCTTTTTTTTTTGCTCTAGATTAGTTTTATTTATGAAAAATAGTGTACCTTTATTACTTTAATCATATCTTCCATATTATAAATTCAAAGTAACTCTAATACTTACCCCATGAATCTCGATTGAACCAAAAGGTGAAAGAGGATCATGGTAGATTTAATTAGAAAACCTGTGGTTTGTTTTATTTTAGCTGCTTCATTATTCACTATTAATTTCTGCAAGAAATTAATTTAAAATCAACCCCCTCATTGATTCCCTGATTGAGGTCCACTTGGACTGAAAGAGGTTCCTGGAGGGTTTTCTTTCTAATAAAAACATGATCAATTAAAATTTACTAAAAATTACAAAGACTCTAGTGTGTATGGTCTTCATTTTGGCTGCATTTCATCCGATCAGTCAATCTACATCAAAATCAACATGAGTGACTAGATTAATTAGATTTCACTTTCCCCAATTAACCACCATTAGGCGAAAATCCAACGCCTCGAACAAACTGTAAGCGGTGGAAAAATACCCAAAGGAGTGGGAACGACTGGAAAGTGGCCTCGAGGCACCGATCTCTGTTACACCCTAACGAGTGTATTATGAACACAATCTCTGAGAATCCATCCATCCCACAAACACCTTGTGGGTAGCCGTTAAGGTTTTATTTTTGGACATACTCCAAGTACCCCTCGAGTATATCTGGAGTCCCCCCTCGCCTAATTTAATCCACTAATTTTTTATATTAACTTAAAAATTACCAAGAGACAATTGAAAAACATTCACTCCAAGCACATGCAAGCACATTTAATCATTTTGCGACTCCATTTTAATGCACTGGTTATTTGTTTACTTCTTTCGATATATATATTGTGTGTCAGCATTATGCTTACTTGTGTTTATTTTTCATCTTGTTATCTGTGGTTCTCAATTGTTAATTTAAAAATCCTAAGAAACTCATTCAATTTAATACCATCATACTAAAGTAATTATCCTTAGTAACTTAATAGGACCTACCCCCCTTGGCTTCGTTAGGAGTTGAGCCTAAACGGAGGAGTCAAGAACAAGGTGACAGCGTTGACTCGATACTTTCCCCCAAGGACACACCGAGTGGCTTGAATATTTCTGCCATGTCCCCCCCAGGTGTGTGAAAGGTGGCAACAAACATCCCTTATACAAATATGATACAAGACTCCTTCAAAAGTAAAGCCAAAGTCATGGAAACTAGTGATTCAATGGCATGGGAATGCAAAAGTTTCACATATGGATTTCTTAGATTTTGACCCACAGATCATAGGGACATGAAATTACAGAGTAAAAAATGATATATTTCTTTCACAACATCATCCAACTCATAGAATATCCCTCATATAAATTTGGTATAAAACTACTTCAAGATTGAAGCCAAAATCCATGAAAACTAGTGATACAATGACATGAGAAAGAAAGGTTTTCACGCATGAGCTTCTTGGATTTCAAGCTGAATAGAATATAGGCATGAAATTAAAGAGCCTTGAATAATATATGGCTTCCCCAACATCATAAAAATTATATTAAAGTCCTCATACAAATATGACATAAAACCACTTCAAGATTGAAGTCAAATCCATGAAAACTAGTTATTCAAGAGCATGGGGAATGCAAGCATTTCATACATGTATTTATGATATTTCTAATTACATATCATATGGATATGATATTACATATCCATACATAATTTACCCAATCTTGGGAATCAAATATCCTCAACAAAGTGCAGGCACCACTCCAACAAGTGCGCCATCAACATGAGAGTGTGGGGGAATTGAGAAGAAGGAATGAGAGAATATGGATATAGATGAGAATTTAAATGTATGGACCTTAAACCTAGAAATAAAAATACTTCATTAATATCCAATGAGATTTTTGAATTTCCTCTCCATCAACCAACTTGGAAAGGAATCCAATTCCCTCAAAATTGGTTCACAAGCAAGGAGAGTGAACATTAACCGTAAAATGGACAAGCAAAAGCTCTCCAAAATCCAAAAAGGCCAATTAACAAATGATCAAAATATATTCTCCTTCCTCATGACATCATTTTATTAACTTCATGAGGCCTCCTAAGTTCTAATTTCCCTCCATAGGCTTCCTCCAACTCATATTAGTGGATTAGTAACTCATATGACACTTGTCTTCCTCTTCATGCTCCAATTATTTCCCCAATTCGAATGGCTGCCTCTAGCTACCAATTTCGACATTTTGGGGGATATTTTTATCCATGTAATGTAATATTTTTCATATTCATAATTCAGGTCTGAATTTGTCATACTTGTCATATAATCTTCCATCATTTGTTGTCATAGAGTGCATGGAATCTCCTTCCAAGTGGCACACATTGTCTTCTAGTCTCTTCCTCTTCCATGGGAGTTACTCTCCTTTACAAATTAGAATCCCTTGGATAATTATATTATTTTTGACACCACATCACCATCCAATAAATTTACATTACCTATGTGTTCGAATTTGGATGAAGATCATGCCAACTATGCGGGAAATCTAGTCACCCAAAGGCTCCACAAGCTTCCAAGTGTCTCCATGAATCCATGGCACCTTATTTTCTTAGCATTTATCATTTATGTGACCCATTTAAATGTTAATATGATAAAATAAATTCCTTTTGGGTCTTACCTCCCCTTATTACAAAAATTATGTCTCCATCTCAACCTAGGGAACTAGTAGGTTGGTGAAATATTATTTGCAAGTAGTCTTATTTGGAAATTATTTAATTGGGGACATGACAGTCCTCCCCACTCAAGATTGATTTTCCTCAAGCAATGCCAAGTTTGTATGCTGCAAAATTTTTTCGTATTCCCAATTGTCATCCTCATTTGGTACTCCTTCCTTTGCACCAAGTGCTCTCTTATGGTTCTACTCATTAATTTTGTTTAGCTGCAATTTGAGTAGTGGCACTCATGTATTGCAATTTTGTGTTGTCAAAAGTAAAGAGATGTGGATTGTGAGTATTGATATATCCTGTAACATCACCACTAACATCAAAAGGATTAATCAACTCCATAAAATAAATAAATTTGCACAAATAATCATTACCTCCACATTTTGGAAACCTTTTCTATACTTCCACCCCTTTTTGCTTATGTATAACTCTTTGAATTTGGTACTTAGTTACCAAACTATGATTTTCTTAATATTCCAAGAAAGTTTAAGAGAGGAAACACCATTTTTGATGTTGCACTACTTTTATTACAATCATCTTCTAAAGCGGTGCCTAAATCTCCAATGTTGCTTGTCGTCCCCCAAATTGAAACCAATGAGACCAAAACTTATCCTAGGGTCTCATATGATCTTGATACATGCATGGTGTGAAATTTCTATGATGAAATGCCATGAACACCAAGAAAGTGAAAATTGAATCCATCTCTCAAAAGTATCCCACATAGGAAATTGGAACACTGCTATGCAAAGATGAACTCAAACAACAGAAGATTGGTTTGCTTTCCCAAACCAACAATCGAACTCTTAATCCAAGTGAGATGAAACCAATCAATATCAGCATCCCATTGTTTGTATTTCACCCTTCCAAACATCATGAGTGCAAAATATAGATCATAAAATCACATAACAACATCATACAAATGTACATAAATAAGGTACCTCATCAAATAATCATGAAAGTGCTTTTACATCCAAATAAGTATGTCATCATGTATCCCATACACACAAGCATCAAGTATTATATCAGATCTTCCCCAATGACATAGGTGAGGATACCATGTCCCATAATGGTGCTCCAAAATAATATAATGTGCATCAATATAATCAGCCATGTTTTCTTTCATCCAAGAAGTGGATGAAAATCCTCCTCCAAAATCTGAACAAATAAGAAGCAAAGAAAACATGAAGACTTCAAGTGGTTCCAAGAAGTTTCATCAATACACCCGTGAATATGTATATCAGCATGAAATAACAAAGGATTCTGCTTCCAACAATAATTTTCTTCAATCATATATCTCTTCATCCAAGTGTGGGATGAAGTTCCTCCAGCATCAAATGGACTAGGCAAGGAGCAAAGAAAATCATGAGTCTCCTAGTGACTTTAGTGAACACCATAGGTGCATCCATGTAGATTTGTATCATCATAATGTAACAAGGTATGATGCTGCAAATGTAAAGAAGATGGTTCTCTAATCATGTCATCATAAAAAGGAGAGATAGAAATTCCATACTCTTCATGTGGCACCATAAAAAAACAAATCTGTCACCCATACTTCATTAGGATAAATGCTGCAAAATTTGGAAGTGTAGGATGTAAGAGAAAGAAAAAACTCACCCAAATGATCAAAAAGTGAAAACATTTCATCATGTGAAGGATTCATAGGGGTAGGAGTATGCTCCTCCTTTAAAAATGAAAAAAATTCATCATGGGTTGGTTCCAAGGTGGTGGAATCATGCACTTCTTCAGAAAGTGTGTAACCATTTTGAAGAGACAAGTCAAGTTCCTCTTCTACCAAAATAAGTGATTGGCTCTCATCAATATCATCTTCAAACACATCAAGAACCTGCAATTTTACATGTTTCTCATGATCTATCATGTCATGAGAATCCTCCAAGCAATATACCAATGACAACTTGAAACATTATCTTCTAGACTCTTCCTCTTCCATGGGAGTTACTCTCCTTTACCAATTCGAATTCCTTGGATCATTATAAGATTTTTGACACCACATAACCATCCAATAATGTCACATTACCCATGTGTTCTAATTTGGATGAAGATCGTGCCAAGTGTGTGGAAAATCTAGTCACCTAAAGGCTCCACAAGCTTCCAAGTGTCTCCATGAATCCATGCCACCTTATTTTCTTAGAATTTACATTTATGTGACCCATTTAAATGCAAATATGATAAACTATAGTCATTTTGGGTCCCATATACCCTTATTACAAAATTTATGTCTCCATCTCAACCTAGGGAACTGGTAGGTTGGTGAAACATTATTTTCAAGTAGTCTTATTTGGAAATTATTTAATTGGGGACATGAAATTTAGTCTTTAGAGATAGCAAAGCACCTAAGGAAAATTATTGGGTGCAGGACTGTCAGGATATTCTTAAAGTGTTAAAGTATAATTTACAAACAACTCAAAACCAACATAAATTATACACGGACATACACAGAGTCGAGCGTAGTTTTGAGGTAGGGGACTTAGTATATTTATAGCTACGGCCTTACCGACAATATTCACTCAATAAAAAAGGAGCAGAGAAGCTGAAACCTTGCTTTTATGGTCCTTACAAAGTAGTCAGAAAGGTCAAAGAGCTGGATTTTGAACTGGATCTTCCATAGGAAAGTAAAATTCATAATGTATCTCATCTATCAAATCTCAAGAAAAAAATAGGGAAACACATCACTCCATCCACCGAGTTTTCTACCTTAGATGATGAAGGGATTTAGGACTAGTTTCAGAAAATTTTATGTAGGTTTGAGAAAGTAAACTCAGAAATAGGGTAATTCGGGAATACTTGGTAAAATGGAAATAATTACCTATTGAAGATGCCACATGGGAAGGAAAATAGGTATTGCAGCATCCCAATTTACATTTGCTAAAGGACAAGAAATTTCAAGCAAGGAGGACTATAATGTCATCTTCTACTTAAGAATCAGAAACACCAGTTAACCTATTTAATTCCCATAGGTTCGAGCGGGTATTAATGAAAAAGGGAATTGACTAGGGACATTTAATACTAGGATAATATCATAACATTTATTTAGTATTATTAAGTCATCAGTATAGTAAAGATGGTCACCAGAGCTAATATCATAAAGCATGCAGAGCATGCAGGCCTTATCTCTTTAGGATTAAGTCAACGAGTAATTAGAATTGCATGCATGAAAAAAGTAAAGTGAAAACCCTACAAAGTGACATGTTAACCCTAAAAGTTACATTCTAACCCTAAAATCTATATAAAAATGTTATTTGAAACAAAAGGACAACCATGATCATTATTATCTTTGAGTTTGGTTTCAAGAGCAGCAATAGCAGTAGCCGCAGCAACAAGTTGGGGCAGGAGATGGAATTATTCAACTATCAAGTTTTTTTTACAATGAAATATATCTTCTCTAATCACTTTCCAGATAGATTGCTCAGATCTATCATCAACATCTCAAGGATTAATAATTCTTCAGAGATCCAGCACAACCAGGAATACAGTTTCACAAGGATCACGTTCTACTATTGGGGGAGCATTGGATATTCAAGGAACAATTCACAGAGGTCCATAATCTTCATATTTTATCTGCATGATTCCACCATCATCACCAGATGGGTCATATTATTATACTGGGAGATTATCGGGCCATCCACTATTCATCCACAATAATTATAAGCAGAAACTACAAAAGGTGAGGGTGTCATCCTCTACAAGAAAATCAATTCGCTACTCACCCTAGATGGACAAAAATTCCTGCATGTGTCATACATTCTCTCTAGAGAGGTCATACCGCCAGTCCTAGAAAGTTACAACACCATCAACCAAGTATTGAAGTTGTTTCGAGGAGCTTTCTATCAAAAGAAGGGCATTTTTACTATTGCATGGGTGTCACCTGTGAGCTGGAATCATGTTTTGGATATCTGGTGGATGCATGGCATGCATGTCTTTGGTATACTGAAGAGTCTTCACATCCAAAAATATTGGTATGTTCTTGAAATCTGGATTAGTTATATTTCCTATGTTATCTCCAGATCTACTATATTTTAGGGATTTTTAGCATGACACTTATTTTGCATGCACATGTTATTATATCTCAAACATACCTAAAACACATAAACCTCAAAAATATTATCAAAACAAGCTATAATAACAGTTGGGATACTACAATTTATGGTAGTTGTGTTTCCTTGAGTTTACTACTTAGTTGGGCTTGAATAATATTTTTGGAATTTTTATCTTAATATGTAATGTTTTGTCATGTAGGATTTTAAGATGGGAATGTAGTATTTTTTCATCCTCTAAACAATGTATTTGTTTTCTATAGATTTAATGGAATGATAAAATCCTACCAATTTTTTTGTTTGTCTCATTTATATGGATGATTTTTATGTATTATTAAATGTAACTTATGATGTTGATAAATGATCTTGTATGTAACAATCCGAATGTATTGGTTGGGTATGTTAGGATAGAGAACATGTTACGTTGTTTAATATGTTATAAATATGGATGAATGTTAAATTAGATAGGTTTCATCCTCTATATTGTTAGAATTCCCTGTGTTATCTTAATTTCCCTACAACAAACTTTTCCATGAGTGAGACCTTCCTTGTAACCCAAGGCTTGATATGCTCTTACTACACTACAATGATTATATTATACACTTAAATGGACATTGGGTATGCATTTCAAGCAAACATTGGTTCATTTTAGAGACATCCAACCATGCCAAGCACAATACAATCATAGTATGGAGAGGATAACTTTCACAAACCTCTATTATTGTTTGTTGAAAAAATAATCTCTTTGTAAAATATGGGGCTCCATTGATTAGGTGGGATAATGTGAATTTTAAACAAATCCTATTGTTTGAAGGTATCGCATTGTTGAGAGAGTACCATTTTGTCATCAATACGAAGAATATATAAATGGGTTCAATGTAGAGGACATACTAGACCTATTTTTTGTTTTAATAATGATGAATCAAGTTATATTTCCAAGAAATATCCTCACCCCAGTAGGATCAGGTGTGGCCATTATTAGGCTATTGGACATGAAAATAAATATTGCTTGAAATACTAGGGAAAAAATAATCTCAAACTTTCGAGAGGAGCACCAACTTGGCCAATTATGAGCCTTAATCCATGGGAGACACTAGGTCAGGCCCCAAGTTGAATGTAGTAATGAGAGAGAAAAAACCTAGATATGTGGTTAACAAGGACTTCATATGCCAATATGGATTAGAAATAACACTCCTGTTGTGCTTGTCTTTAATGTCACTCAACATAAGAAATATTGTAGAGGATATTAATACTACGCAAGAAGAAATTTCTACCACCAAATTAAATGCTAACCTAGATGCCTCTAGGAATATATGAGAAGTATGCAACCTAAGAAGTAAGAAGGGCCATCAACGTCTATCTATGATTTCCTTCAGTCCTTTAAACTAATATTGGATTGTAATACTTTTTCTAAGAGGTTATAAACTATCGTCAACCAATTCCTCAATGGAAGAGAAGAAGAGATGAATGCATCTCTTCCTAAAAATAGAAACCGGCCTAGTGACATGTGTGGTTCTATGAATCATATTTTGGTGGATGTTGCAAGAATGACTTGGGTATACTTTTTGAAGGATAAATTATAAGCCTTTGAAAATTTCATACATTTTCAATGCTTGGTTGAAATTCTATCAAAAAAGGAATTTCCACATTAAGAACGTATAATGGGGGAGAATTTACTTCAAATGAATTTCATGGTTATCGCAAGAAAATTGGACTCAAAAGGAAATTGATAAAATCTTATACTTGGCGGAAAAATGGGGTCAAAAACATAAGTCTAATGGGGATGGAAATATCTATGATTCATTGCAAGCTGTTAAGCACAAAAAATTGGGCAGAATCAATATGATAGAGTTGTTGATCTAAGGAATCAATCACCCACATCAACCTTAGATGGAATGAATCCATATGAAGCCTGATATGGTACTTCTCCTTTAGTAAATCATATTTAAGTATTTGGTTCCACTTTCTATGCCTTGTTCATAAATAAAAAAGGAATAAGTTAGAAAATCATAGTATGAAATGCATTCTTCTTGTCTATTAAAATGAAAAGAAAGGATATCAATTTCTCTCTAATGGAAAATTCATTATAAGTCATTATGTTGTCTTTGATGAAATTAAATTCAAACAGCATAAGAGATTGAGAATCTTCTTATTCATTTAGAGAAAAAAGTAGCTCAGGGTAAAATAGTTCATGTAGACAAACCTAATTTGATTGAAAAATACTTAGCCCTAACAAGAATTCTCAAGAGTTATATAAGTATTCTTCATGTGATGATTCTTCAACAACACAATGCAAATAAAATGTAGAAACTTCACCACAAGGTCAACACAGTAGACCTAGCTCACATAAGTGCTCAAATATGTTCATTTGGATGAACAAAACAAAATAAGGACTAGAAAATCCCCCTCATCTCAAACATTGTTTTCCTTAACTACCCATGAATCCTTTGGTCCCACTACTTTTGTAGAATCAATAAAAGATAAAGAATGGTAGGGAGCCATGGTGATTGAATATGATTCAATAATCACAAATGGAACATAGAGAATTGTTGATTGTCCAACAAATGTTAAAATCATTGACTACAAATGGGTTTACAAAATTTTTTGTAAAGCAAAAGGTGAAGTTTATCACTATAAAGCAAGAGTTGTGGAAAAGGGACTTATTTATAAAAAAACATAGATTATTAAGAAACATCTACACAAACAACAAAGTGGAACACAATCATAATGGTAAATGGTTTTGTTGCACAACATGGTTGGACACTTCACCAAATGGATGTTAAAAGTGTTTTTCTTAATAGATATTTGAAATAAGAATTCTATATTACTCAACCTCGTGGATTTAAAGTTGAAGGACAATATCACAAAGTATGCAAATGGATCAAAGCCTTATAATATGGTTTGAAACGGGCATCTAAATCATGGTATGCCAAAATTAATGAATACTTCAAGCATGTTGGTTTTCATCGCGATGAGACTAATGATAATATATATTTCAAGATGTAAGGAAAGAACATGGTGATCATTGTTCTTTATGTTGAGGATTAATAATTAGAGGAAATCATGAATCCATATCCAATATGTAAAGAAATGACTTAAAAAAGGATTCAAAATGATTGACTTGGGGGCACTTCGATACTATCTTGGTGTCGAAGTTTCTTAGCATCCTCACCATATATTCCTTTATCAAACCAAGTATGCAAAGTAATCATTGAATAAGTTTGGCATGAAGGATTGTAAACTCTCTCTTACACCTATGGAGCAAAACTTAAAACTATCAAAATTTGAAGGGGAGGAATTGTTAAACAACACTAGATATCAACAATTTATTGGAAGCCTCATTTATTTGTCAATAATCATCTAGGTGTGTCATATGCAGTAAGCATTATTTCTATATTTATGCAAGAATTGAGAGAAATTCAGTGGAATGCAAGGAAAAGGATGTTAGGTACAGTCATGGTACAAATGATTAAGGTCTACTTTATAAGAAGAATGAGAAATTCACATGTGATGGCTATTTAGATGCAGATTTTGTAGGTGATATTAATGGGATAACCTCAACTTTAGGTTATTTGATGAAAGTGGGTTCAACAACAATATATTAGATTTGTAAAAGAAGACTATAATGGAAAATTCTTTAGCAAAGACATAATACAGTTTAGCTTGGGAAGCATCGTGTGAAATTGTCTGGCTATGCAGGATTTTATAGGGTCTTGGCACTATTCAAAATTATCAACTACTTGATGGATTGATAATTAGTCCATAATAAAGGTGGCCAAAAATCTAGTATTTTATTCCAATACTAGGCATTTCAACACCAAGTATCACTTCATCATAAAACTCATTGGCAATGTCATCATCAGGCCACAACATTGTCCATTTGAATATCAAACTTTATACATTTTCAGCAAACCAGCATGAAAAATAAAATTCGTCGAGTTCAAAGATGAACTTGGCATTTGTAAAATATACTTTTGGATTAAAATGGGCAATGTTAACCTAATAATCATAAATATCATTTAGGTTAGTATTTTTCTTAGAGTAATAATTTATTATTTTAAATATTTAGAATATAAGTCATCCTTATCGCATCCTTGTCATTGTTCTTATCTTGTCAAGGACACATGCTATGTCTAGATAAGGCTGAAAAGGTTATATAAACACTATGTTTATCACATATTATGTAATATTTAGTTTCGTCTTAATAGAATTATGCGTTTGAGGACGCTTGATGAAATTAATAGCATGATCCCAAACACTATTGTGAGTGTTAAATAAAGTGGTTGTTGTGCCACAAGTACTATACTTCTAATCCACTTCTTGTTCTATGTGATGTTCTATATTTTTCTATCTAGCACTGTCTAACAATATCTATCCAAATCACTATTACAAAACAATCTCTTGCACACAATATGATCATTGAACTTACATCATCTACCACTTAATGTCTTTGTTAATCTACCTCTCAAACAATTTAAATTGTGGGTTCATTTTTTATATAGTCAAGCACGACGAAGCAACTAACTATAAAAGAATTTGTTACACATACTGCATAATTAATACATAGTAAAAATATATATTGTTAGACAAGTTCAATTGCACTCAATAGAATGAAGGAGAATACTATAAGTTATCTTCCTATACAAATGCATAATTTAGTTAAAATCAAAATTCACATAATTCCACATGCCAAATTACATAAGATACACACCAAATTGTACAAAATAAAACAAAGCCATAGTACACACAATTGCACAAAATTCAAAGAAAACTAAAATACAACACCATTGGAAACTTAAATATAAAAAATCCAAATTCCACACAATTGCACATGATTCAAATAGAGGTGAAATACTAGGAAGCCAAGTTACACTTAACAATCTAACCCCAAAGCTAAATTAGATATAATATTCTAATCCTAGTTAGACAAACAAAGTCTATTGCATATTATGATATTAATTCTCTATGTAGAGCATATATACAAATCAAAATACAAACAAAGCCAAATTTGATCGTGTGAACGCCACCATTAGTTTTCATTGAAGTCCACCTTTAGTTATTTTTAGTTCTCATATCGATGTAATTACTTGTTGATACATGCTAGATCTATGTTTGATTTTTCCATTACATCAACTTGCATTCACTTCGACATAGGATGGGAATCCATCATAAATCTAAAGTGATATCCCTCTTTAACATAGAAATCACCATATATATCACAACCCCCATCCACCATATCCATGTTAATTCTAGATTGTGACAATTCTCATTAGTGATCAAAATTGAATCCTTTCCAACCTTCTGAATGGGTTCAAGAAAGGAAATTAGTAAAAATATATTTTCTAAATAAATGTAAAATTTTGAACTTACAAATATTTTGAATTTACAAATATTATAAAATTTCAAAAGAATGGTTACATTTTTTAAAGAATCGATCAACCTCGACTCCTAATTTTTAAGTACTCAATGATTATTGTACCTTTAGTATTAAATATATCACACAACTCATGCCCACATAATCTTACCACCATATTGGTGCATCTACCATTTTAAATGCCACTGAATGAAATTGGTGTAGAGAGGTTGGAAACCTTGTTGTTTAAATCTCTAATTGAATATGTGTTATGAGCATTATCAATCCCTGTCAATGTGAGAATTGGCATCACATTCAATGTCCCTGCTTAATGTGTTTGAATCCCACTCGCATCCATACTTAATTTGTTTGAATCCCACCCTCACCAAAATGTAATTCAATTTGTTATATTTTCTTTTGGATAGACTTTGCAAAACACCAAATCAATTAATCATGGATTATGGATGTAAATTGTATTGACAATGGAAACTTGTAACTAAGATTAAAATTGTAAATATGTGGTTTAATGATGATTTTAAAGAATATACCTCTAATGACCCAAAGGAAATGAAGTTATCTTTCTATGTTAATGTTCACATATTCCATATCTCTAAATGCATCTAACACATTCGTTCATAATTACTTTACTACATCAACAATGTTATGTGTTTATCTATTATTTATTAGTTATGATGTGGTTATAGTGTTGGTACCTAATATTTGATTATTCTTTGAACACATTTGATTTTGATGTCCTTACCATTCATGCCATCCACATTACTGCAATATATACTTCATGGTAACAAACCACATAATGAATACATTAATATAAATTTCACATTAATTTAATGTTATTTTAAGGATTTTGTAAAAAAACTTGTATATATTTTTTTTCATTTAAAAAAAAAGTGCATTAATGAATTTGTCTCGAATGATTTTTTTATTACATTATTTAATTTAAGTCTAGATATGATCCACACAAAATGAACCTTGTCAACATCACAAAACCTAAATCTGTAAAGAAAAAAGTGCATTAATGGATTTGTTTGGAATGATTTTTTTACTACACTATTTAATTTAAGCCTAGATATAAACCCACAAAACATGAACCTTGTCAAATCACAAAACCTAAAGCTACAATTGATATAATGAAATTTGTGACTATATTCATTCAATTTTCTACATCATCAAATCCTCATTTCTTTGTTTTCCAAATTAATCATTCATTTCTCGATTTTAGGCATCTTTATTAAACCCTTGTTTTCCAAATTAATAATTCATTTCTAGATTCTAAGCATCTTTATCAAACCCTTGAATTCCAAATTGAAAATTTATTTCTTGATTCTAAGGAGATTTATCTATCATAGTATTTCACTCCTTTCTCTATTCACCGCATTTTTTTTTTATCTATAACATAGTATTCCACTTCCTAAGTAGCTTTATATATCATAGTATTTCACTATATATTATATATATATTCCATAAAAAGACGCATTTCATTACATAAAATAAAACACTTTGTATAGAGACTTATAGAACTCATAACATCCCCTTTGTCTCAAATTGAGCAAAGTGCATAAAGTTCTGCAAAATAGATTGTGATCCATTTGCAATTGCATCTCTCATAAGTGAGCTACAAAGAGAATGGGTAGAATTATCTTTATTGGAACATATCATATTCTGCATCAAGGAAAATAAATCACTCAAAATTCTCTTGCATCTCTCATAAGTGAGCTACAAAGAGAATGGGTAGAGTTTTCTTTATTGGAACATATCATATTCTGCATCAAGGAGACTAAATCACTCAAAATTCTTAAAAATATTGGTTCTCCACATAACCAAATAGATTTTAAGCACAAATATTCCAAACTGATAGGTCAAAGTTACAAAATATATTGATATGAGAAACAAACCGGTCAAACCAAAATAGGTCCCGAATCATGCTCCATAATGTTATCATTTTTTTGTTCCCACCTAAGCCACATACCTTCAATCTCCCGAAGACCAATTTTGGATAATTAATCAGCTTGTCATGATATATACGTTGGAAACTGATATTCTGGAAAAATGTCTGTGAGGTGATCATTGTTTCATCCACTCCACTACTAATTGAGAGTAACCAAATCTCTGAATGTCCTGAATGTCAAGACTCCTAAGAATCAACAATAATAGCTTTAATGACAAGTTCAACATGGTTGTTGGTACAAGATCCTAGATTGGATGCAAATTTATGACAATGTACATTAGAAAAATAGATAATTCCACCAACTCCTCCCTTGAATGGAACTCCTTGAGAGGCCCCATCAAAATACCCCTAGGGTCTATATTTGTTGATGGTTTCCTCTCTCACGAGTCTCTCTTTTGTAGAATCTCTAATCTATGGATGATAGCCAATGCTTTGGATCCATATATTTCAGGGGGCAATAAATTATCCTCGAATATGGCCATATTCTTAGCAATCCAAATATGTCGAATAATGATAACAAGGAGGGTCATATAATCTTTATAAGCGCTATTGTCAGTCCATATGAGCAAGGCTTCCTATAATTGATTTCCAAACCATCTAAAATTGATTACTTTGCAAACCATAATATTTTTGTATAGAAAACAATGAATAAATAAATGATCAATAGTTTCACAGTTCATCCTGCATAATGGGCACCAACTAAGCCCAATCCAAAGCCTCTATATCATGGTCTCCTTATAAACCGACACATCTCTATATAACAACAACCAAAGGAATAATTTCAATAGGACATTGGAATTGCAATATAATTGTGTTCACCATGGTGGACCGATGTGATCTTCAACAGCCCAGATAGTTAGCTAACCAAGCTTCGAAGTATAGAAACCACCATTTGCATTCTTATACCAGAACAAAGAATTAGCTTTATTAATCAAATAAATATGGGAATCCATATGAGCTTTGATGTAACGATCCTCGATCAGACAATCATCCCCTTCAAGACCAATATCCATTGCTCTCAACTAGTTATGATTTTGGGTTTGTAGGTTGTTACCCACACCAATTTGAATCGTGAATAACAGTTTATGTTCTGTAAGGCATCCCACCCATGGATCCTATCCAAGTTGAACCGATTTGCCATTACCAATCTTCCACTAGAATTCCACTGCTAATGACATCAAATGCTTTCAAATGAGCCCTCCACATTATCGAATCATGCGGTGACCTCTTGTTAGGTTTTCTAATCCATTCATCTATCGAAAGTGGGTGTATGTATTTGTGGAACACCACTTTTTCCCACAAACCCTCGTTCTTGATAATTCTCCATATTCCTTTTGCAATAAGCACCTTAGCAAAATAGTGAAGCTTTCTAATCCATTCATTGATAGAAAGCGGGTGTATGTATTTTTGGAATACCACTTTTTCCTAAGCCTTCGTTCTTGATCATCCTCCCTATTCCTTTTGCAATAAGCACCTTAGCAAAATAGTGAAGCTTTCTAATCCATTCATTGATAGGAAGTGGGTGTATGTATTTTTGGAACACCACTTTTGCCTAAGCCTTCATTCTTGATAATCCTCCCTATTCCTTTTGCAATAAGCACCTTGGCAAAATAGTGAGAATTCTTCACCTCCCATCACATCACTTTTGGTAAATCAAGCTTTCTACAAGTAATCCATATATTTATCTATCATAGTGTTTCACTTGTTTCATGTCTCTATTTAAATATATATGAGTTAACTATATATATTTAGATATATATGAGTTGGTGTTTAAATATATATGAATGATATTAAAGTAATCCATAACCAAAGCGAAAAACTTTAAATTAATTTGAACACACATTAATATCTAAAATAACCCATAACCAAACTTCACAAGTTTTAGATTAATTTGAGCGCACGTCACTCTCTCTTTAGGCACTTCACGAATTTACATTAGAGATGATTAAACAAATTTAGGCACCTCAGGAATTTACATTATGAATGATATAAACTCTCGCATTGTGCCATAGTTTTTCCAGTTAAATATTATACATATGAAATTTTCCACAAAGAGTCATAATCTAGTGATTTAATTTATAATTGGAATTTATTTTAGGGAAACCGTGATTTAATTTATAATTGGAATTTATTTTAGGGAAAACGTTTAGATTTGGATTCTGAAAGGCAGGATAAGAACAAATTAAGGCACTGGCGAGGTCTAGTAAAAACTTTCAAATACAGAAATTAGATTGAGATGCAGAAAATTATCTTCCAAATACAGAAATTATATTTAGATGCAGAGCTCTGTTCTGCAAACTCGACACATGGCAGAAATGTCGAAAATTTGTGTTGGATGGATTGCATACACATTTCTCAAGCCTGGAAGCAAAGTTGTGCAAAATCTAAGTAGGCCAAACGCAACAAAACCCTACAAAATTCACCAAAGAAAGATTTTGAGCTCTGCATACACAGAGGAGGATTTATCGACTTTTGACTTCAATGTTCTTAGGTTTCTTCGCCTCCGGCGAGGGAAGCTTGGGAACGGTGAAGGTCAGCACTCCATCCTGGCACGCGGAAGAGATGGCCTCTAAGTTACATTCAGGAGGCAGGGTGAATTTCCTCATGAACTTCGCCACTCTGCCTTCCATGCGAATGTATTTTACTTCCCCTTCTTCCTTTTCGTTCCTCTTCCGCTCGCCGCTGATGTTCAGAATGTTCTCGTCCTCCACTTGAACCTTTGCAGGGCACATCAACACAAATTTCAACAAAAATCCTAGCAGACGGCCAAAACAAAAGCAAGAAAATACGGAAAAATTAAACGATCTTCACGACGATTGAAGACGCTATGAGATACTTTGATCTCTGTTTCAACAAAATCCTATCAGACGGACAAATCAAAAGCAAGAAAATAGGGAAAAATTTAACGATTTTGACGGCTCTTCAAGCCGCTATGAGACACCTTGATGTCGGTGGATTTAAGGTCGGGCATGTCAATTATAAAGACGTAGGAGCTGGGGTATTCTTTAACATCCATGGGAGTCGAAGCCACGGCCTCGGTGTCACGCACGTAAGACCGAGTCGTCGAGCTTATCCCGATTGCAAAACTCTTTATCTCTTTATAAAGGTCTTATCTACTTACTACCCCGTCCCTGTCTTTTTCTTTATTAGTTTCGAAGCTTAACTATGTCCTTTTTACAGTCAATAACCTCAAAGCAACCATCATGATGAAACCTCCCTACGTTACCAGTGTAGAACCATCCTACGTTACCAGTGTAGAACCATCTCAGTTTCTATGGTCAACTATTTATAAATCATTTTTTCTTTCTGTTCAATTTCAACCCGGTCGGCTGACACGGCAGTCTACAACTCGATTCGTTCTGTCCTACTTCTACTTGATGTTAAAGTGGAATTGTTGCAGGTACATGTACCACTACATAGCATTGCCTTGAACTTGAAACGAGTGCAATGATCACTGATTAGTGAAATTATTAGTGTTTTTTTATATCTTAATTAATTGTAACTGTAGTATTGCTTTTCTTCTTATTTTTATTTTAAACCTGGATTTATCAAGCACCTAAAAGGGTCTAATTCATCCATGTATGTTATTTTATTTTATTTTATATAAGTCCATATGTAATTTATATTTCTCATTTTTTATTTTTGTTATTTATGTCAGTTAACATAATGTATTTTCTATGTCGGCTAGCATACATAAAGTGACTAACCTGACATGATCTCCCCCATACTGGGCTGAGAACACCTGGCCACCTGGCTTCTCTCGGTGCAATCAATTGGAATAATGTTTAGAGTACTTCTTTACTATTACAAGTGATATATATTTGTAAATATTAAATTATTATTTAGTATATTTTATAAATACAATAGCTGTTTTGCCTCAATTGTATATAGAAGTTTGGAAGTGACTCAAGAAAGAGATGCTAGAACCACCTTTGGACATTGAGTAAGTCTATAAATTTATTTTGGTTGGATAACTAGAGTTGGGCTTCAGAGGGAATCTAAAATCTCACAAGGAACTAGGAATCTAATTAGTTAACTAAATCGAACTAATTTGGAACAAACAATTAAGAACCTGAAATACATTGATTATTGTTATTCTTTTTGTCTTCTTTTTATCATTCTTACCAATGTTGTTATCATTCTTACCAATGTTCAATTATGGCATGTGCCAAAGGAGGTGATACTTTCAAGATTTATTATTTTAATTTTATGTTCATGTAAGTTAATACAAATTGAAGCAAGTTAGTTCACTCAATTTTATTAGACCCACAAAATCACTGAAGAAATTCTCCTTCCATAGAGGCCATAGAAGGCCTAGAAAAATCACCCACAACTTCTCAATAAAAAGTGGCTCCCTTTTGAGATCAAAATTTGGTCCCAATTCTGTACAAAAATCCCACACAATCCCCATATACAGACAAAACTTACCACATCTTCCTTACTCCAAAATTTAAAACTTAGCCAACTTCTTATTAGCACATAAAAAGATGGCATTAATTTTCTTGAGTGGTCCTTTCAAAAAACCTAGTGCAATTAATTTTCCACAGAATTTGGCAATTACAACCTTAGCCATCTAGTCTTCAGCCTCACTCACCTCACCTAGAGATATTCCCCCGCCCACTTTAATGAGTTTACATCATATGCATTTAATGTTATTATATAAAAATTTTGACCTTTCTATTCACTTCAACATGAAATGCATGCTCTTAATCAAGCTTTTTAAATTGAGATAAAATTACTCGATAATGTTATTGACAATGAACTCTTAGCTGGTAATATCATAATAGAGTGCAGAGCTTAACTCATGTGGTGCTTTTCAAAGATTGCCCCCACAAATTATGTCTCGTCACTCAAATACTGATGTCACTTATTTTCAGGGTTCTTAGCTATATTTATTATTTTGTCACTTATTTTCAGGGTTCTTAGCTATATTTATTATTTTGAAGAGCTTTATAAATAAAGTATTAACAAGGTAAAAATTCTTCTTTCTTTAACTAATTAAGATTAAGTTAGAACTCGGTATCTTAGTTTTATTATAGAAGATTTACTAAGTAAGTTTTAGTGAGAATAGGTGACAAACTTCATTGTTACAAAGTCAACTAAAAAACAAACAAGTACTTGTTTTTATAGTAAATGCTTTGTTTAAAGTTTAAATATGTTTTTCCCATAAAACATATAAATACATATAAATAGTGAATTATCAAAAATCAACAAGTTTTTTTATAGTAAATGCTTTGTTTAAAGTTTAAATATGTTTTTCACATAAAACATATAAAATATATATAAATAGTGAATTATCAAAAATCAACAAGTACTTGTTTTATTTAATTTTAATACATAGTGAAATTTCTAAGTTATTCCAAAAACCAAACAGAAATTAAGAACTTGTTTTTATTTAATTTTTAATTTTTATATTTAGTAAAGGTTAAGTTATTTTAAAAAAAAATATTCTTTTGTAATGAATGTTTTCCCATTTAAGATCATAATTATGGTTATACCAACATACATCTTTAATAATAATTTCTGAATCTTAATTAAGTTATTATTTATTTATTTAAATACAATGTAAATATTAAATCTTCTATATTGTATAGTTTGGGTGCAATCCATTTCTGATTCATTGTTTGAGTTTTGTATAACATTTTTTTTTGAATTACTAAATTATACTTAAAATATTTTCAAAATGTATAAAGATCTTTTTTAATTACTCCATGTTAGAAAGTTTCCCAAAAATGTAAACTTTAGTTGTTTACCCATACAAATTTATAAGTTAGTTTTTTTTAAAACAAAACAGTCATACTAACTTGTTAAAAAAATGCAAATATAAAACTTTAGTTAAAATAAATAAATTCAAATACTTTTTCAATGTTAATTTAAAAAGACTTTGTATGTATATAATAAATTTCCAAATATTTTTTATTATTATTAAAACTCCTTATTACAAATTCTTTAATGGTTTGAGACATAACTTTTTTATGTTTTTTTCTTTATATATATATATATATGGAAAGAGATTTTTATTTATTTTTAATGAGTATGTAATGTGTTATTATATAGTTATAGTTATTTATGTAACACTTTGAGTATATATTTTTCAATTTAATAAAAAATTATAAATACATATATAAAAATAATAATTTATATATTATTCACATTTACTTTCTCTTAAAAATAAAGATGAACATAGGGAAATGACTTCTGATCTTCACCTTTATCTAGTTACCATTTAACCATTTTGTGGAAATCTCAAAAGCGTCCTTACAATTTTTATGTATATTCTCTTTTTTTACAAGACAATTAATGTTTTCTGATTAGATGCCTATCTGAATTCCTTTTTCCATTTTGAAGAGTTTCACTTTTTTGTATAGATGTTGTGGGAGTTACTCATCATGATGACTCTATTTTTGTAGATCTTTCCAATTATTTTTATGGAGTTGACTAAAATTATAGAGTTCTAAACATACATTTAAAAATTCCAATCAAAACTTACAATTTTAAACTTGCACTAAAGAAACAAGAATTTTCATGGCTAAATTTATGCACAATTTATGGATGGATGAATTCAAGAGACCAGTTGGTGTGAAAGTAGGTGTTGGAATCGGTTGTTCTTGGTCTCATGGAAAGGTAACGGAGTAAGCTATCACCCAGCGGCGTCAAGTGGGCCCCGATGCAAATGGTCAGGTAGATAGCTTAGGAGGGATTAAGCTATCTACACGACCATTTGTACCAGGGTCCACTTGACTCCGTCCAGTAATAGATTACTCCATTATTTTTCGGTGACAGTAAGACCAAGAACAACAGATTCTACTTCTTTTCTTGCATTTTCATTGCAGATCAATTCTACAACAAACTATTATTACACTCTGGTATAATGCAATAATGAAGAATACTAATTTACCAAATCAAATTGCATCTACATACTTAACCAATCTAAACCTAATCTGAAATTTTGTTCTAAAAACTTGTAATTTGAAATTCAATTGTTATGGATTTGATAATGCCAATGTTCTATGTGTATGCTAGTTTAAAAATTTAAGCTTAGTGATCATGAAGGATAAAGAATCCAAGGTTTAAACCTGGATCGGGTTCCATAAAACAAACAAAGGATTTGATTAATTGTTAAAAAGAAGTAAAACAAACAAAGGAGTTGATTAATTGTTACAAGGAAGTTGGTAAAACGTTCCAGGTTTTAGATCTTTCTAGTTATTTTTATGGAGTTGACTAAAATTATACATTTCTAAACATACATTTAAAAATTCCAATCAAAACTTACAATTTTAAACTTGCACTTAAGAAACAAGAATTTTCATGGCTAAATTTATGGATGGATGAATTCGAGAGAGCATTTGGTGTGAAAGTAGGTGTTGGAATCGATTGTTCTTGGTCTCACGGAAAGGTAACAGAGTAATCTATCACCCGACGGCATCAAGTGGGCCCCAGTGCAAATGGTCGGGTAGATAGCTTACTTCAGGAGTAAGCTATCTACCTAACCATTTGTATCGGGGTCCACTTGAATCCGTTCAGTAATAGATTACTCTATTATCTTTTTGTGACAGTAAGACCAAGAACAACAGTTTCTACTTCTTTTCTTACATTTTCATTGCAGATCAATTTTAGAACAAACTATTATTACCCTCTCGTATAATGCAATAATGAAGAATACTAATTTACCAAATCAAATTGAATCTACATACTGAACTAATCTAAACCTAATATGAAATTATGTTCTAAACATTTGTGATTTGAAATTCAATTTTTATGGATTTGATAACACCAATGTTCTGTGTGTATGCTAGTTCAAAACTTTACCTCAGTGATCATGAAAGATAAAGAATCCAATGTTTAAACCTGGATCGGGCTCCATAAAACAAACAAAGGAGTTGATTAATTGTTACAAGGAAGTAAAACAAACAAAGGAGTTGATCAATTCTGACAAGGAAGTTGGTAAAACATTCCAAGTTTTAGATCTTTCCAGTTATTTTTATAGAGTTGACTAAAATTATATAGTTCTAAACATACATTTAAAAATTCCAATCAAAACTTACAATTTTAAACTTGCACTTAAGGAACAAGAATTTTCATGGCTAATGTAATATCCCAAACTGATATTTTCCTGTTTATGGGTATACCGTAGATGGCTGATAGATTTATTCCTTAATCAAATAGGAAAGCAAACCGTGAACTTTGCATGCATGTAGTTGCATGCAAATATGTGCCCTAGAAAAATACTGAGAGGCTATAAAATAGGAGAAATTAATGCATATACATAACAGTATATACATCAAATAAATAAGCATTAGAGGAAATTTGGGGTCTAAAATGGGCCTTATAAGAAAACATGCCAAAATAAGTTTTTGTGAGTTGGAATTCAAGAACCAATAGAATTTCAATAAAATAAGTCAACCATAATGGTTGAATTGACATATTTGTCATTAAAAAAAACTACTTTTTTTTCTTCGTATTTTCGACATATCTCATTGTGTTTTTACTCAAATTTTGATCGAGAGAGCTCGTTGGATGCGGAATTTGATTCCTCATCCAACAAGTACCCACACTGCATATTTTTAACGGACCCCGCTACCCCAAAAACAAGAAATACCTTAAAAAACGTGATGATGACATCATCATCACGCTTTTTCAGGTATTTCTTGTTTTTGGGGTAGCAGGGTCCATCAAAAGTATGTAGTGTGGATCCTCGTTGGATGCGGAATCAAATTCCGCATCCAACGAGCTCCCGATCGAAATTTGAGTAAAAACACATGGAGATATGTCGAAAATACGAACACAAAAAGTAGTTTCTTTCTTTCTTCCTCCAAAATTAATCAATATTATTTTATTATTTTAACTATTATTTTATTATTTTAACTATTATTTTATTATTTTCCTTAGGAGGCCCATTTTAGACCCCAAAATTCCTCTAATGTTGCTACTGGGAGCCTGGATGATGTGCACTAGGGTTACAATACCCCCTCGATGATGATGGAAGCAGCATGAGGAAGTTCTAAACCTTGTACGTAGGAAAACGAATTGCTTTGTCTCTGATCATGGGACACGGCGTGACAGTGAAACCCTCTGGCCGGATGAATAATAAACCTCCCAGAATAACTGTTGAATGTAACCTGATGATGAACTAGTGCTATACCTGTATGATCCAACCTGATGATGAACTAGGGCAGATAAATTTCGCTGCCGAAATACACCAGTTAGCTGAGCATGCGCTCAACCCCAACTTAGCTCGCCAATCTGTCCAATTCGACTCTACAAATCAATTATCACATAAGTTCCTTCTACATTCACTTTATCTTTCTTTTATAACTTTCAACTGTGAAAACCCTAACTTTTGACCTAATTAGGTCAATTTAAATTCTAATTTGCAGTTGACTTGCATGCATGTGCATGGAGACTTAATCGGGTGCATGCATCATTAAATAATGCTCAAAGGTCATGCATGTAGGTGGCCTTTGGATTTGGTGGTCCTCTTCGACCCAATGGTGATATAATATTGATGCCCTAGATCTTCTGTAGATGGCATCAGTCTTCAGCTCATTCCCTGACTGTCAGTACCCGCTCGAACCCACAGGAATCACATAGGTTAGCGGGTTGGTCCTCAATTCCTAGGAAAAAGAGGAAATTACAGTCCTCCCCGCTCGAATTTGCTTTTCCTCAAGCAACTGTAAAGCTGGGTGCTGTAATACCTGTTCTGTCTCCCAAGTGGCCTCCTCTATAGGTAGATATTTCCATTGAACCAAGTAGTCTCTGATGATTTTGTTCCTCAGTTTCCACTCTCACACCTCTAGGATGCACTCAAGAATCAGAATCAATTGCCCCTCATCATCAAGTGGGGGGCAGCTCTCAAATCCCCTATCTGGAGGTCGACCTGTTGGATGGTCTCTAAATACTGTTGGATGTTGTGTGGCCTTATCTGGTGGTTTCTTGAAGGTAACAAAACACTCTGCTGCTCCCTCAATATCTCATTTTCGAAGTACTGCCTCCATCCTGTGTGATGTCACTGGCGTGGGAGGGTAGGTATTCATCCCTCTCAATACTACCTTCTATCCCTCGGCTCCTGTGAACTCCATCTCCATGGTTTCATAGTTTGTGGAATACTTCCCTAGGGAATACATCCACTGAACTCCTAATACCACCGTCATGTCAGGTACATCCACCACGTAGAATGTCTCCCCCATTGTATAATTCTCAAGTGTTACTGTTAATTGAGGAATCCTCTGGCTACACTCCATGGTGTGACTTGTTGCAACTACTGAAAACCCATCAAAACTCTTAGTTTGAATGTCTCTCCTTTTAACCCATGTAGCATCAATAAAGTTGTGGGATGCCCCACCATCTATCAGCACTCCCACTCTGTGGCCCTATACGGTACCTCTGATTCAGAGAGTGTTGAATCTAGGAACCCCTGTCATGGTAGCAATGGTACCTCCTGAGGGCGAAAACTCCCTAACTGTCTCTAGTGTCTCTCTCTACTCCTGATCCGGATAATCATCATCCTCCCCATTGTTAGAATAGGCCTCTATTTAGTAAGCCTTTCCCTTCCCTGAACATCTGTGACCTGGTACCCATGGTTCCTGGCAAGTGAAACATAAATTTTTTCTTCTAAGGTCCTGTCGGGTATCATTGTCCATCCATTCTTTCTGGATGGGTTTCGTCTCTTCATCTTCAATAGGGGAATTGGTTTTGGGAGGAAGCCTTAACTTGGGTACTGCATCTTATAAATCTCTAGTCCGTCTGATGGGATCTGCTAGGGTGGTGGGCCTATAAGACTTGACCCATCCCCATAAGGGTTCAATGAGAGCCTTAGTGAACAACATAATCAACCTGCTCTCTAATATATCTATCACCATGATGGCTATCCTCTGAAACTCTGAAATAAATGCATCTACACTACCTGTCTGCTTGAGTTGTGCTAGCTCTCTAAAGTGTACCTCAGGATCCTTCCGATCAAACCACTCAATGAGCCCCTGTGTAAAATATGGGTACGATGTGATGGTTTTGTGACCCAGTGTCACTAACCCGTGATACCACCACTCATGTGCTTCTTCGTCCAAATGAAAAGCAACCAATTTAATGGCATCTATCTCAATCATGGGGTTGAGCTAGAAGTATGTATCCAACTTTTGTACCCAATTCCTGGCTGGGCGACCCCGAGTTCCCTCAAAGGTAGGGATAGTCAGTTTCCCTACGGTGCACTGTAACTCATAGTTCTGGGTAAATGGCCTATTGTAAGCTTTGTATTTGTTCTTACTTTTAAAGTGGAAGAAGTCATTGAAGGTCATGGCTGAATGGAAGTCCTCTCATAAAGATCTATATTCTCTCAGATATACACTCATGGGTTCTTCTGGTTCTTCTTATGCTAGAGGCACTACAGCTGGACTATCTAAGAATTGAGGCATGGTAGGTCGAAAAGGATTGTATATATGGGGATGGCTATGCATGTTGGTATGTAAGTACCACCTACTACTACTGGTGGATACCCTTATCAATGTTGGGAAATAAGGGACTATGTGGGGTGGGCCCATTCTTCTCAGTCATTTGCCTGAAGGTGCTCATCATTTCTTTTTGCCCAGTGGTGAGTTCTTTTATGGCCGATATGAGACTATTGAGAGCTATTTTATCATCATCGGCCATTTTTTCTTTGCCTTTTTCAAACTGATACTCTCTATTCCCCAAATCTATGTCCTCTAACTCCTCTTCTCTATCTCTATACCTCTGTCTCTTGTGAGTAATGTTGTATGGGTCTCCTTGATTCATTTATAATTTTTGCATGCTGTAGGAGGAGCAAGTCGATAAGTTGACTTGAGCGATAGCCGACTAAGTCGATCAGCCAACTTAGTCGACCAGCCGACTAAGTCAGTTGGCTAACTAAACTAGAGATTAGGTCAGCCACCTAAGGTCGTGTCGGTTCACCGAACCGATAAGTAGTTATTTTGTAATTGTTTTGTAAACATATATATTAGGCCGTTGAGCTAGATGAGAACTCATTTAAGTTCTTTGTGTTGTATGGACTCATTCATGTAATATAATCTGTTAATTCACCTACTTGTTCTTATCACTTGCCTCTGTTTTATATGTATGTTTTAGTATGTATTATTGGTAACTTTATGTGATATGTGAGATTACAACATTGGTTCCGTTGTCGGTAGTACATGTATGAAATGTATGCAAACAAATGATACCATAGTAGGAGATTAGGGATTGGTGGGAATGTAAAGTTGCAAACTATTTGCAGAATTACGCATGAAGGAACAGATTAACAATCGCACATGCAAAAGAAATATTCTTCATAGAAACACATGAGAAGTTTGTAGAATCAGTGCCCCAACTTCTGAAGAAACTTCTGGATGAAAAATCCGGAAGGGACTGACGACCAACAGTTGCTGGAAAAACTGATCCGAGGAGGTAGAACAAACTTGTCGGAGTGGTTCGAGAAAATCGTCGACGAATTCTGTGAGGAGATGACTTCTGTGAGGAGCAAGCAGTAGAAGACAACACTTCGGTGGAAACCGTCAAGGAAAAAATTTACTTTTACATAGACCTCACCGAGCAATTTCTGTGTTCCTTACCGACCTTGCTGTTCAAATTTCTGATTGAGAAGGGAGTAGGACATATTGTCGAACCTCGTCCATCACTTCATGAACTTCCATCAAAGTCTAACTGGGCAAAAAAGAAAAAGAAGTGGGAAAAATTCATTGTAGAAAGGGAGTGGGAATACTTCCTAAGCAAGTAGACCGAACTATCCATGCTTTCTAAAAAGCATCGGGTAGGCTATGGGGGGTAGCTGGTCATATGTCAAGATAAAGTAGAGTGGATTCTAGTCAACTAGAAGCAGATACCATTCACCAGTAATGAGAAGTCGACCAAAAAGGAAATCAAGAGAACAGTATCACACAACGATATGTCAGACATTTAGAAAATAGAGAGGGAAGAGAGACAACAAAGGAGGGAAGCAAGACGAGAACGAGCCTTAACACTACATAGAGGAAGGAGTCCTAGGGTGACTGACAAGGAAGGGAATCCACCAGAGTCGAGTCATGACTGACATGAAGAAGGTATGGAAGAAGAGTCATTGCCTACGGAGGAAGAATTATGGATAGAGCAGCCAGAAGCTCTCCAATTAAGAGCTCCCCATGAAGGAACAACTCTCTCTCTGTTGAATCCATGTACCTGGATACAAACTATTGTTGAAGAGGACCTCCGACTATGAGCTAGTGACTTTGGTATATGGAGTCGACTAGACGACGAGACATACACTGGACCACACCTCATTATCTGTTGACCAGAGGAAGGAAATTAGGTTACCTTTCAAGCGGTACCCTCCAACTGAAGTATCCATTTACTCTTACCGACACATGAAGGAGCACCCTCGCTGCCAAATACAGCTTTGGAAGACACAATACATTCAAAACTGCAGACAAATAGCTGTAGTGGCACTACTAGATTTTGATCCAAAATCCGACGTTTTTTTCTGACGGCACGTGGATTTTTTATTTTAACCGTGCCAAAAATCAGAAAGATTAATTTTTTTTTTGAAATAATGGGCATAAGCATCGCTTAAGCGACGGCGCTAAAATTGCTATCCTCCTAAGTGTCGCTTAAGCGACGGTTTTCCTACAAGTTT
>LPNX011076155.1:5019-16044 GCA_001517045.1 Pseudotsuga menziesii | reverse complement strand
TTTTGGAAGAAAAGTAAATCTCTCTCCCTCTCTTAGGTAGAATTTCATTGAATAGGAAACCTTGCATTATCATATAGATCAGTGTGCATCTTCTTTAATTTCAACTTTTCACCTCATGGTTCCACCTAAATGCACAAGATAAAATTAACGGTAGTACTAGGTTAAAACTTCTAGCAATTTGAGTGATAAGTTAGAGATGTGTTTGGGCGTCGTTAAGCGTAGGAGCTATCATTTGTCCGCACTACAACTCGGGACTCGTGTGGCTCTTCCACGTACCGTTGGTATATTGAATGGATTTTCACATACCATTTAGGTATATAGAAAGGTACTTCACGTACTCGATTGTATATCGAAGGCCCCTTGTGAACGGTTGTGCATTAGAAAGCACTACTACCGATTTGAGCTCCCACATACCTTGCTTATATTAGGAGACCATTTTAGGAATCCTCAAACCATATGAGTTATCTTTTTGGCCTGTCCTGTGAGATTCCTGACTCTTATCCACTCCTTTCATGTGTTTGCTTGTTTCTTTTAGTTTGAGTAGTACTTTCTTGTGCGTGGTAGTTAGGGGGTTTTTAGAGATTTTAGAGATGGCATCCCCATCTGGGACTACCAATCAAGAGATCCCTTTCCAAGGTGTACCTTTTACATTCCCTCCAAGTGAAGGTATTGGTCCTCCCTTTATTGCCACTCTAAATCTTCCTGGGTTAACTATAGGATTACTGGTATGTCTGTTTAATCCGGTAATTCCTATTACACCTAATGTCTCAAATGTCACCTCTCCTTCAGGAGAGGATCAACCTCAACCTAATCCCTCTCCTTCTTCATCGGTTGTTGCTTCATCCCTTTCTTCTTCTTCGCTTTACCAAAGCTATATGGTTAGTAGTCATGTGGATAAGAAGAAGAAAAAAGGGAAGGGTAAAAAGAAGAAGGATAAGAAAGAGAAAAAGAAGAAACTATCTACTCTTGATGGTGGTCGTTCTAAGAGAATACTCGAAAAACCCAAGTTCCCTTGTAAGCTTTGCAAGGGGGGCCACCTTCTTAAGGAGTGTCTCGGTCTCTCTCGTGTACAAGAAGAGTGGTCTAAAAGGTCCAAACCATTTGTATCATCAACCTCTGATCACCATGTTGATGATACTCCCTCAACCAGTGACCCATTGGTAAAAGGTCATAAGAGTAAATTCTTGTATCCTTGTTTGATATGCAAGGCTATGCATCGTACTTTTCTTTTTCCAAGCATTGATGAAGCTTCGCGTTGGTTCGAAAATATTATTGATCATCAACAGGTGATTCCAACAAGTGATAGTAAGTTATCCCTCGATTCCTCGTTGGTTGACCAAGTGATCAATCCAGTTTCATCTATAATTGATCCCACTCTTCCTTCAGAGAGTGAAGTGGTCGAGTCGATGTCATTTCCACCTGATCCCGCTCCTTCATCGGAGAGTGTTAAGACTGAAGTAGTCTCTTTAACCAAATCTTCATCTTGTTCTTCTCTTCTAGTAGAGAATGAACTGAAACCTGGTGAATTTTTTATGCTTCGTTGTGATTGTTCTCGACAAGAGGAAATTTTGTCTGTTTCGACAGAACCCTCTACAAGTAGTGAGGTTATTTCCTTTGACTAGAGTAACCTAACAGAGTCTCGTATTCATTTGAGTGTTCCTTTCCAGATAGTTGTGAATGTTACTACTAGGCAGATACTTTGCACTATTGTTGACGAAGGGGCTTCTGTCAGTATTCTATCCTCAACTGTTGGCAAGCTTTAGGTTCTCCTCAGCTTGTTCCAGCTATCGATCAGATACTGGCTTTTAATCGAAGACCTACTGCACCTTTAGGGACCCTCCCTTATTTGCCTATTACATTAGGAGGGAAAATTGTCTATATTGATGTTATGGTGGTCCTTTAAATTTCAATCTACTCCTTGGACATGATTATGTTTATGCCATGCAGGTTTTTGTGTCCACACTCTTTAGAGTTATGCATTTTCCCCATGATGGGAAAATTGTGACCATTGATCATCTTTCTTTTGTTACACCCGACCATCGGATCACTCCTAGTAATCAGACTGCCCTAAATGTGTCGCATGTTTTTATGGTTCCTTCCCCTTATTCTAGTTAGCTTCTTCCCATCATAGGTAAAATGGGGGTCATGGCTCTAGTCTATGTACATCATAATGGAGCTAAGCCACTAGCTTTTATGTAATGGGGGAAACCTACCAACCTCTGGATATAATGTTGGGTAGGAGCAGGATTGAGCAAAGTTCCCATTCTGCGTCAAGCTCGTTAAAAAATGAAATAGATGCCTATGAGAAAAGTTCCCATTCTGCGTCAAGATCGTTAAAAAATGAAACAGATGCCTTAAGGAGTGTCCTGGTCTCTCCCGTGTACAAGAAGACTCAAGAGTGGTCTAAAAGTTCCAAACCATCTGTGTCATCAACCTTTGATCATCATGTTGATGATACTCCCTCAACCAGTGACCCATTGGTGAAAGGTCATAAGGGTAAATTATTGTATCCTTGTTTGATATGCAAGGATATGCATCGTACTTTTCTTTGTCCAAGCATGGATGAAGCTTTGCATTGGTTCAAAAATATTATTGATCGTCAACAGGTGATTCCAACAAGTGATAGTAAGTTATCCCTCGATTCCTCACTGGTTGACCAAGGGATCAATTCAGTTTCATCTATAATTGATCCCACTCTTCCTTTAGAGAGTGAAGTGGTCGAGTCGATGTCATTTCCACCCGATCTCTCTCTTTCATCAGAGAGTGTTAATACTGACGTAGTCTCTTTAACCAAATCTTCATCTTGTTCTTCTCTTCCAGTAGAGAATGAACTGAAACCTGCTGAAGTTTTTATGCTTCGTTCCGATTGTTCTCAACAAGAGGAAATTTTGTTTGTTTTGACAAAACCCTCTCCAAGTAGTGAGGTTATTTCCTTTGACTAGAGTAACCTAACAGAGTCTCGTATTCATTTGAGTGTTCCTTTCTTGAATAGTTGTGAATGTTATTGCTAGGTAGATACTTTGCACTATTGTTGACAAATGGGCTTCTGTTAGTGTTCTATCCTCAACTGCTTGGCAAGCTTTAGGTTCTCTTCAGCTTGTTCCAACTACCGATCAGATACTGGCTTTTAATCGAAGACCTACTGCACCTTTAGGGACCCTCCCTTATTTGCCTATTACATTAGGAGACAAAATTGTCTATATTGATGTTATGGTGGTCCAAGGTCCTTTAGATTTCAATCTTCTCCTTGGACGTGATTATGTTTATGCCATGAAGGCTATTGTGTCCACACTCTTTAGAGGTATGAATTTTCCCCATGATGGGAAGATTGTGACCATTGATCAGCTTTCTTTTGTTACACTTGACCATCGCATCGCTCCTAGTAATCAGACTGCCATGAATGTGCCGCATGTTCTTATGGTTCCTTCCCCTTCTTCTAGTTAGCTTCTTCCCATCAGAGGTAAAATGGGGGGCATGGCTCTAGTCTATGGACATCATAATGGAGCTAAACCATTGGCTTTTATGTAATGGGGGCAACCTACCAACCTCTGGATATCATGCTGGGTAGGAACAGGTTTGAGCAAAGTTCCCATTATGCGTCAAGCTCATTAAAAAATGAAACAGAGGCCTATGAGCAAAATTCTCATTCTATGTCAAGCTCATTAAAAATGAAATGGATCTCCTCAAGCATAGTTTACCTTTTGGTTTCAAGCTTGCATAAAAATGAAATCATTTTTTAGCATAGTTCATTTTATATTTCAAGCTTGTTAAAAAATGAAGTGGGATTCCTTAAGCATATTTTACCTTTTGGTATCAAGCTTGCATAAAAATGAAACCATGTTCCAATTATAGTTACCTTCTATTTCAAGCTTGCGTAAAAATGAAACAGATCCCCTTCCCTTGAGTCAAGTCTTCACTTTAGTGTGAAAACTTGATCCTTCTTTTCACCTGCCTTATTCTCGTTCTTCCTACCCCCCTGGTAAACATTTTCACATTAGTAACCAGGTTTTTAGGTTGGGTATGGAAGAAGAATCGTCAGACGAAACGAAGCTTGGGGGCATGTCGAGCCCCTAGCAATCATGTTAGGGGTAAGCTTCGTTAGCAATCATGTTGGGGGCAAGATTCCAACCTATGTATATCATGTTAATGGGATTTTTTCACGCATAGCTTACCCATTGGTTTCGAGCTTGCGTAAAAATGAAACCAATATTCAAGCATTCTTTCAACTGATCTTTGAGCTCGTTAAAAACAGTAAGATGGTGTTGAGCTTACTTTTCATTTTTCGCACTCTGGTTAAAACATGAAAATTGGTTTGAGCTTAGTTTATTACTTTTTCGTGCTCTGGATTCAAACATGAAAAATTCTAGTGGAGTCTTCTTTAAACTCTTTTCGGGATCCTTAAATACAAAAAGATTGTCGAGTGATCTTGTCTTCTTCACACTTGTTAAAGCATTTGAAGAGTCGTTCATCTAACAGTAGGTTATCACCTTTTTTTATTCAGGTGAACTATTTTACGAAAAATGACCCTATGGAGTCTTCTTCCATGGTCGTTCAGACTCTCTAAACATGAAGGATACTGAGGTTTCTCTCATTGGACTCGTTCAATTAAACATTGAGAGATCCTCTTTTGGGAACAAACCCCTCCTCTCTCAAGTTTGTAAAACATATGAGTTTAGACTTGTCTTCAGACAAGCTATAACAAGTGTTTGTTACTCTCTTTGAACTCATAAAACCGAAAAGAGACACTCATCAACCATGATGGGGAAAATGGGAAGGGAATCATTTTGCAAATAAATGGCAGTAGTTTGTCGTTACCTTTGAACATGGCACTTGTCTGCATATCATTTCTGTCAATTGGGTATTCAGTTGATCTCCGCTAGGATCCACTTTCATGAGTCATGTTACTCCTTTGAGTCCTTCAAAAGAATGCTCTGTCCACTGTCGCACTGTGTGTTTGTCTGGTTTAGTCATGCTGCCAAGTCTTTTGTCGTGTCGCCTAATGTTCAAAGGGAAGTTGAAAAAGTTTTACCTCAGTAGTTGAAACAGTCTATGTGTCAATACTTTTGAGTCAGTCTTACAGTTACTACATTCACATCATTCCAGAACTATGTTCCAATTTTTGTGTTGTCGATGTGGGACTCATCATGGCCCTCCTTCGACGAGACTATTTCCATCGACATCAGCTCATCATCTGGGAAATAGTCTTAGAAAAAAAACTTAGTACCTTGAGATCTATATACCTTAATGACAGATTCTATCACTCTTGACATAGGTTCACATGACCTTTGATTAATAGAATCGATTGGGTGTTCAACATCAACATCCATTCACGCTCAATAGATTGTACTAGGGTACTGTTGCAGCTGCAACTTTTCCCAAAATTCAAAAAATTTTAGGACCCTCCTTAAACGTGAATTAATTGGTTCTTTTCTGGATTTCAGCCTATGCATTTTTTGGCCTATGGGTCTTGAGACATTTGTGGTTGCTGTCCATCGATGGGTTTTCTCCTCGTTGCATGTTCTAAGGATTTCGTGCCTTAAAGATTTTCTTTTGAGTTGATTTCATTGTCGATTGGCCCATCTCTTCAAATCCTTGATCAATCGGGAGTTAAGTTTTTGTCTATTTTTGCCGTTGCGGGCGGTTTGTTGATCCTCCTTCCTGCCGTTGCGGGCGTCCGGTTAATCTTCCTCCCCGCCGTTGCGGATCGCTTTTAAGTCTCGGACTTTTGTTTTTGCCCCGACCGTTTCGGGTGTGTTTGGAATCCTCTGACCATTGTGCGTGATTTGTTGACTCTCCGACGTTGCGGACGGGTTTTGGTTCTTCATCAAAGGAAGGGGAAGTCTTCCTCGTCCGACGTTTCGGGCGGTTTTTTGATCTGACGCTCCGACGTTGCGGACTGTTTCCGGAAGGGGGACTTTGTATGACGCTCCGACGTTGCGGACGGCATCTTACTCCGAGGGCCCGACGTTGCGGAGGGGTCCGGACTTGTGTGTTCGCCGACGCCCGACGACGGTGATTCAAACGTTATTTTTTGTGTTGTGGGTGATGTAGTATGGAGGATGGTCCGTCATTGCGAAGAGGGCTGAGCTTTAGTCGCCCGACTTAACTTTCATGTCCGCCCCGATTGAGTTGACCCGTGGCACGGATGGAGTTTTTATATATACGGGGGTGTATGTGTGGATTTTTTATTGTTATTTTTGCGTCCAAGCCGTAGTAATCCGCTCCGTGCTTTCGACCTCGCGATTTTGGTGGAACCCGTGCTTGTGCCATCGTCCAACTGTCGATTGGAAACTCGGTCGTGGTCGCCACAGCAGCTTCGCATCCCCGCCAGGTAGGATCGTAATCACCTTGCCTAGTGCTTTTCAAGGTTTTGACTGGATAATGTTTGCTTTCGTGGGGGGTTACTAGGTTGGGTCCCCATTGTCTTTTCTGCCTGCGTCCGGATGGTTATTATCTTTCTTCCCCGTGGCTAGGGTTGTCGTAACCGTTTCCCCGGTGGATTGTGCTCGCGTTTTATTTTCGTCGGTTGGGTAGTTGTCTGCGGTCAGAAGGGGGGAGTTTCTTCCTTTATAGAACCTTCGTTTATTTCTCACGGCCGTTTTGGTTTCGCCTTGAACAAATGTAGGAAGGCAAGGTGCAGGCAGCCGTTATGCCGCCTGCACCTGGTTTGGTGCTAGTAATGATGGGGTCCGTAAATACTTTGATGGGGTTTTCGCCGAAAATTTCATGGAGATACCCGGCTGGTCGATTCCCTTATGCGTTTGCCCTTTTCTCGAGACCTAACTTACGCCTGCGCTGCACTATTCGTCGTTTTCCACCACGTGAAACCCTAGGGCCGCGCCGTTGTTGGTTTTTGATGATTTGGGGGTAGAATGAATGGTGGTACTAGTGGGAGCGCCCTGCGCGAAATGTTGTCATGGGTGCCCGTAGTTTATGGCCGCATCGATGTAATTATCATGTCCGCGAACGACATAAGCTTTGCCATTTTTATCCTTGCTAAAACTTTGCATAAGTTTAAAAGATAGTCGCGCCTTGCGTTTTGCATTTGCATTACATATTGTTTGATTGGAAAATGGCGAACTGTGGAATAATGTAATTTTGAGGCTATGCCATTTAATGAATATTTCCATTTTTTGATCTTACATAGACAAGGCATGGCGAGATTGTGTGTACATGTGTTGGCCTATTTCTGGTTTACATATTATCATAGAATAATAGTATGTTGCAAAATATTGCACAACCATTTCAAATCTTTCAGCCTGAAGGGCCTAAGTCTAAATCCCGTTATAGCTCTGATGCACTTGAGAAAAGATCAAACTGATGCAAAATGTTTCACATTGCAGGAAGAGTCTATAATGTCCAAGAGGCAGAAGAAGAAAGCCCCAGCAGCAAGAGGAAGAGGCCAAAGTACAATGCATCAAAGCCATTGATGAACAAACCCTGAAGATTGAAATAGGCCATACAGCTATTTGTTTGCAGCTCCTAGAAGAACAGGTGAGACTAAATGCAACCAGGGTCGAGGCCATCAATAAAAAGGCTGAAAAGTTCGAGATTAACATCCAATTCTTGGAGCCCAACTCCTTTGAAGATATCGCCAGGGAAGCTGCAGAGTGGAAAAAGTTCCTAGAGAGTCAAGCTGGGCCCTCTTAGTGAGAAATCGGTCATTGTAATATTGTAAAATATTTGTAAGAGTTTTTGGGAAAAGGGGAAGCGTTGGGAAGACCAAGGGTTGGGAAGCCCAAAGGTCCCTTTGGGCAGCCCAACCATTTCTTGCATTTTGTATAAAAGTAGGAGACATAGATAATGAAGGGGCTTTTTCCCAGTAATACTGGAGGACCTATTATAAGAAGAACTACTTCCTTTTGCAATAAAGATTTTAGTTTGCCTGTTGGAGAAAGATATGTGAAGTTTCCAAATGCTAACAAATGGATGGCGGAAAGATGAACTACTTTATTTTTCAGCTTGTGCCCACAATTTGTGAGATTGTTCTAACTTCATGACCTATGTCTTGTTAAATGGTTTCTGATTCATTATGTGGAAAGTTCACTCAGAGTAATGCTTGTGGCTCATATAACAGTTAGCTATCTGATTGTTAGAATATTTCCTTGTTCATGTGTTGTAAACGTAAATATCAGATATCTGTAATTTGGTTTATTATACATGGAGATAATGCATTACTCATTAATAACCGTTTTCTAGCTCCCCGAGGATAGGTAGTTAGGTGTTTAGATAGTTAGTTGTTTTACTTCATAATGCATACGTGGTTTAGATGTTCGAGAACCTAAGACGAGAGGTAAGAACCTGCGCAGCACATTGTGTCGTTCCTTACATTTTTATCACCCTGCATGGTTAAGATAGGCATGTGCATGGCATACTTTAAGTCAAAAATACAAATTCCGGTGGACCGGGCCGCAACCGGTAAACCCTTGTAGTTACTTTGACCTACGGTAGCCGGACCGTAAACCGGATGGATTCCCTATTCCAAACAGTCAACGGGCTAGTTGGGAACATTGATTGGGGAGAATCCCTTTCTGTTGTCGCCTGCGATTTTCCAGGCCTCAACAGGTACCTTAGGAATCATTGACATCAATGGTGATCTGCCTCGGACGTGTTAACAGTTCACATCATTCGTCGGTAATCAAGTGGTTTCTACCATGTTCGACTTCAGATCATTGTAATCACATGGATAGAATCATACTTTGTGGAAGAGGAGACGAAAACACTGGGTATTTGTTTAGCGCTCATTGCTTTCCCCAGGCTGCGATGGAGTTTTGTATATCTAGCATGGATCCAAATTTGTATGGTCATGGATATGCTCAAATTTGCGTCTATATGACATAGATCTATGTTGTATGTCAGGTAGCTATGTCCAAGTTTGAGTCCTCTATCACATGGATCTACGTTGTATTCTAGTAGCCATGCTTGTTTATTCCTCTCATGGATCTACCTTGTATTGGTCTGCAGCCATGAGTTGGTTACATTTGTCTATGAGTCAAAAGTATTGATGTACTACAAATGCCTACTAGATGACATTCTCCGACTGGGCTGACATTTTCACATCGAAGTGACAACTTGTTATCTCAAAGTTCTCGCTTATCGTATCCCTCTAAGTCGCATGCTTTGGGGGGCATTCTGTTATACCTAAGTTCAATCACCATTATGTGATAAGACCCTTAACTTCAATTTTTTCCCCTAATACCAACGCTTAGAGTGGAAACTTGCTCTGTTTGTCAATTCTACTTGAAAAAACCTAGCACCGCGCTTACCTTGTGGTTGATGAGCGGTACCTTGCTCAGCACTGCATGTATCCTGTTATAGAGAAGCAGTGACATCGCCTATGGTCTTTGGTATTAAAACGGTTCTCATTTAAACCGATCTGTCATAAGGGAACAAAAGTGATACCTTGGGTAAAATGGAAAAAAGAGAAGTTTCTCAAGGCTTCTAGAACTTGAGCCTCATGTCCTCTCTTACCCCTATCATTATGGGTTAATTTGAGCTCGAGATCCCCCATGGTAGGATCTTGGAGCCACCTCACCCACAATTCTCTCAACTATTCCTATACATTGAGCCTTATAAATACGAGCTCAAATCCATAGTTGAGGGGGGAACTATAGAGGTATTGTTATGTTGTTGGACAATACCTGAACCATTTAGACCAGAGGAATAGCTTCTATCCGCAAAAGGTGCAATATTCCTGATAACAGGGACACCCTATCAATCTGCTTTACACTGCTTGAAATTACGGGATTGGGTTAAAATAGTTGGGTTCCCCATTAATACTGTGAAAACCTTGAGGAAGAAGACAAGCTTGATTTTCCAAAGCATCAGCATAAATATTTAGACCCCTAAGGATATGAAAGGAATCAGCCTTATCAAAAGCTTTCAAAATTCTCTTAATTCTCTGCAAAGTTACAATCAAATCAGAATTTTTAATACTATGAAAGGAATTTAAATCTTTAATCAATATTTCAGAATCGCTGAAAATTTGGACAGACTTATATCCTTTATTCTTAGCCAACTAAATCGCCTAAAGCAAGATGTAACTTTCCGCCTGGTTATTAGTCATAATGTCGAGCCCCCAGCTAAACCTGATAGAAGACAATCTGTCCGGAGAGATGACCAGGCCACCGGTGCTAAAGACCCCGGGGTTACCTTTAGAAGATCCATCGAAAAAAACTACAGCTGATGATGAACTCGACAAAAAAGAATTGAATGCAACAATATCTCCCCGATACCTCCATGGAGGGGACAAAACAGTCTTAATATTCCCCACAACATTTCAACAAGAACCCAACCGTAACGAAGATGGAAAAGAAGATGCAAGGTGACCAATTAATTTTGCTAACCACGATAATGTTTTTAAGGCAACAAGCTGAAGATTGGGGTGTTGATCACTGAAGATGCATTTGTTCCTAGCAATCCACAATGACCATAGCAGAAATTTTGGGATTGAGTGCCAATGTTTATGCAAAACTGCTGCATTGAGTTTTGGAGGTCGTCAGTCATGCCATACTGTATAAAATTGTTTGACAGAGTTTTGAAAAGGGCAGGTAAGCTTGACACTTTGAAGAACCATAGACCAAGCTTGTTTGGAAAAATCGCAACCCACCAAGAGGTGATCGACCATCTCTAATGTTGCCTGATAGAAACAACATTTGAAAGGCCCATTAAAACCACGCTTCTGGAGGTTGTCACCTGTCAATATTTTGTATTTTAAAAGCAACCATACAAAGAAATTTACCTTTGGCAAGCATGTGTGCCAAACTTATTTCCAAATCGCAGATGATAAAGAGGAATTGTGAGCTGGTTGAAGAGACTTGAACGCTTTAGCAGTAGACTAAAAACAGTCTGCACCCCAACCCCAACGGTCTTTATGTGAAGAGTAAACTGGAGCTAATCCCATAAGGTGAGAGATCAGCACCGATTTATGGGGATTAAATTGAACAGGGAGATCTGGGAAATTCCATCCAGACCAATTGCCTTCATAATCCCAAATACAAAAATATGCCAAGCGAATTAGACCTT
>LPNX011076127.1:76072-89651 GCA_001517045.1 Pseudotsuga menziesii | reverse complement strand
TGTGACTCTCCAGCATCTTCAACGTTTCAGCTTCCTCTTCTGGCCGCTGCGTTTTCCCAATCATTCTCTATGAGCGTTTATCTTCTGACCAGTAACTGACGAGTCTTCCTCGTCGGTGCCTCTGTCATTCGTTTGTTTTGTCCTTTCCTCCGCTCTAGGTTGCTTCAGCGATCTATGGGATTCCTCTTGCCGACAACTTTGGTGCATTATTTATTTACCTGAGATCTTAAGCACTTAAACTTTCTAATCAGAATGATAAGTCCACAAGAAGCCAGCCTGGTTCATCCGGGCGAGTACTCGCTTGAGCCTGGGGCGGCAAAATTATAAATCAGCGGTCGGCAAGCTTATGCATCGGATGGGACAAGACTTCAGGGGTCGCACGGCGGAGGAGTTCAAGGACCGGGTGCTCGAAAACACGGGCGAAAAGGTGAGAATCGGATGTCGGGGGGAAGAGTGCTTCGGGAACCAGGAAGGGTGGCTCATCCGCAACAGCGGACGGAACAATGGCCGGAGACAGGCGACAAGATGGAAAAACTTAGTTCGGGCGGGGGAAGACAAGGTCGGACATCGGATGATACTTGAATCGGAAGCCAACTATCTCCTCTCGGCCGCAACAGCAGGCGAGTGGAAACTTATGGACAAGCGATTTAAACCAAACGAATCGGGCGTCGGATGGATCATACTTCGGGCAAAAAAAAAAAGATCTAGGAGCCGCAATGGCGGATGAGATGGAACTTCGTAGCTTCCGATCTAACAAAAGAGGCCCGATTTATAGAAAAACTCGAGGATTCAAACCGCTTTAAGGCTCAGGCACAGCCAGGTTCGCTCCGTCATAGAAAGGCAACTCAAAAGAACAAAGTTTTTCCTTCTCTTCGGCCAGTAAAACAGACACTCATGACTCAGACCAAAAAGAACGAGGCACATATAAACTTGGGGACATCTATTTTCAAAGTGCAACGAAAAAAGATATGCCAGAGAGGATCAAGCTTTTAACAATCACCAAGCGAAAAATTGATGAGGAGGGGCCCAGAGTTTAAGTAAAAAATTAAAATCGGGGAGAAAAAGTTGCGGGAGCAACAACTGGTTCACGCACCGGCTTGACCAACGGGCTACATCCACGGAATAATTTCTGGCGGACCCACCCGAAGGGGCCTCACACCTGCGGCCTCTGCATGCCTAACCCCAAGAGAGTCGATGAGAATGGATCCCGCGACCTCACATGCCGGGAGGCCTAACTACGAATACTCGACTGATTGAGCTAACTCTTGGGGCTATCTTTCTTTTTATTTATATAACACATTTTTTCCTTTTAATTAGTGGTTGTATCTAGATATCTTGTTGGTTTTTAAGGACTCATTAGAAGCATTCCTAATGGTTTTTCTAACATGCTTTCACTCTTAATCATACCAAGGGTTGGTCATTCTAATCTCATTCTTAAGTGATACCATGATAGAGAACTTGTTAATGGATGTATAAAGCGTTGTGTTAAAATTATGATAGCGAACTTCAATATTGTCATCAGTTAATATTATATGTCATTCATTATTTCAATTCCTTAAAAATATATCAATTTTAACTTGATTAAAGATCAAGTATTTTTGGATATTATAAGTCTTCATAGTTTCTTTTGTATCTACAGCTAAAAAAAGATCCCCATCTATCCATAGAGAATTGGGGTTAGAATCACTACTTAAGATAATACCTTGGTCAATGTTATTCTAGCATTAAAGTCTTCTAGCAAGAAGATATTGCTTTCATTTTTTAGGTGCAAATCTCATGTTCCAAGTCATTGTAAGGAAAATTTTTATCTAGACGATGCTAAGTGCTTGTTATAAAAAGTAGAATTAATATGCACTAAAGAACATATTTCTATATAAATATTCTTAGAATTTATATATGAAATCTCCATCCACATTTGATTGAAATGATCTGTCTTATGAAACCTAAAATGGGGGAAAATGTTCTTATTTGAAGGGTTTCTTATCCCATATTGACCACAAGACAAATTCTTCTATGTTTGGGACCTTAGATTCTTCATGCTCCCAAGTTTTAAAAAGCAATATAATATCAATTTCACTAGGGATCCAACTTAAAATGGGAAACTTGATCCATGGAAATCCATGACAATTCCAAGAGAGGATTTGAAGTGTCCAAACTACTATTTATTATTATCATTTTGGTCTCTATCCCTAATAATAGCTTTGTGTATTCTTGATTATTAAATGGTTTCCATTACTTTCTATCTTTGTTTACCTTTTTAAAGTCATTTGTTAATTCAAGTTGATCTTTGGGAATGAAATTTTCCTTTATAAATCTTTCTAGCCCTTTTGGATTTGGGATTTGAGTGAGTATTGAGTCCATCCTCATGGTCATTAGAGCTCATATTAACACGAAACAACCTATGATTATTTTTCTTAACATCTTTGCTTTCTTTGCTTTTATAAGACAAGTTGTCTCAATTTGTAATTTTTCTTAGAGTGTCTTCTTATTTTTAACATCTTTGCTTTTATAAGACAAGTTGTCTCAATTTGTAATTTTCCTTAACTTCTTATTTTTACTAATGTTTAGGAATTTTTTTTCATAACTCTTGTGACTAGTCTATAAACTTATTCATTTTTTTTTTAATGAATTTGATATCCAAATTTGCCATCAATAAACATAAATATAATTAGTGTTAAATCCATGGATTATCTCATTTTTAAAATTAGTTTTTCATTAAGAATGATATATTAGTATAATGTACATTCTTTCCGAGACGTGAATGTAGAGGAAGAGAAACAGTTTGAATGCCAGTGATCTCAGCCAATGTCTAAATTGACACCGAGCTTTGAAAATCAGAAAATAATAAAAATGTATCAGACAAGATAGACTGGTCTTACGTGGATGATGTAACATGGATATTAACCCTTCGTCCAAACATTCTTATCACCCTATCCGGGAAGAAATCTCATGCAGACTGTGGAACCAATAAATAAAAATATTTTAAAAAGTTATTCAGATTCTCATCACCCTATCTGGGAAGAATCGTCATGCAAACTGTGCAAGTTGTGCAACTGATAAACAAAATGTTTAAAATAAATCTTCTCCTCTTTATGCTTACCAATATATCCGATTTGACACATCTCTACGTTAATTTTCTTATACCAATTTAAGATATATAGTCCAAAATAAAACGTTTTGACTTCTCCTGATCACACTGCATTTAGCTGTGGCCCACTTCGCATACCCATTTCAAATGCTCAAATTATTATATAAGTGTGTTCATAATAGTCTGCTTGCAATCCAAACCTGGTCACGATTGGGTTTCCACGCCATGTTTTATCCTTAACCTAGAGCTTAAAATAGAGAGAGGCTGTGAGTTTGCTCTGAAAATAGAGAGAGGCTGTGAATTGAACTCTGGTCTAGCTATAGGCTGCTGGGAGTTCTCGTTCTCCAAATTCTCAGTGCAAGAGTGTTTCCTGTTGATTGCACTGGTGAAGATGATGGAGGTTAAGGAGGTGCTTGATCTGGTTAAAAGAGTGGCCAAGGGAAGATGGTCTGTAGTGTTTGCATCCTTCCTTATTATGTCTTGTGTTGGTGGCACCTACATATTTGGTCTCTACTCAGAAATAATCAAAACTGCCCTGGGCTATGACCAGAACACGCTGGATACCTTGGGATTTTTCAAGGATCTGGGTGCTAATGTTGGGATCGTTGCAGGACTTATCAATGAAGTCAGTCCTCCATGGGCTGTGCTCTTAGTCGGAGCCATCATGAATATCGTTGGCTATTCCATGGTATGGCTCTCTGTGACCCGGCGAATCGCCAAGCCCAAGCTATGGCAGATGTATTTGTATATCTGCATCGGAGCTAATTCTCAGTCATTTGCTGACACAGCAGCTATTGTTACCTGTGTCAAGAATTTCCCGCAGAGCAGAGGAGTTGTGCTGGGGATTCTGAAAGGATTTGTTGGTCTAAGTGGAGCAATGTTTACTCAGATATATCATGCAGTTTATGGGAATAGTGCCAGTGGATCTGCTGGTGTGATTTTGCTGCTGGGCTGGTTGCCCAGTGCAGTTTCTCTTATTGTTATGTTTATAGTTCGTCCTACAAAGGAGATCACAGAAAAAAATGAGCTGAAGCGATTCTACCATTTTCTCTATATAGCTCTGGGATTGGCGGGGTTTCTCATGGTTCTCATCGTGGTTGAGAATATCTCAAAGAATTTTTCAGTTGCAGGCTACAGAATCGTAGTTGCAGTTATTGTGGTTTTCCTTTCTCTTCCTCTCGTGGCGATTGCTAAGGCAGAGATTGACAAAACGAAGCTTCAAAAGTTCACCGAGGGCTCAGCTGAAGATAATGAAGTTGCAGATCATGCAAAAATCACTGTGAGTACAAAAGATGAGAAGAAACCCCAGACCCAATGTTACCCCAAAGAAGAAAAGTTGCTGAGCAGCACAGAATATAGCAAAAAAGAGAGATCTTCTCTTGGATCATGTATTGTGAAAGTGTTCAAAGGTCCCAAAAGGGGAGATGACTTTACAATTCCTCAAGCTCTTGTAAGCATCGATATGCTGATCCTGTTTGTAGCCACTACTTGTGGGATTGGATCAACTCTGACTGCCATTGATAATTTGGGACAGATTGGGAAATCTCTCGGATACACTCACCAGAATATAAGCACTTTTGTTGCCCTTATCAGCATATGGAATTTTCTAGGCCGTGTTGTTGCTGGTTTTTTATCAGAAATCCTTCTCCAGAAGTATAGATTTCCCAGGCCGCTGATGATAACCCTAGTCTTATTTATTGCTTGTATTGGGCATATTTTCATAGCCTTCGCTCTTCCCGGTTCTTTGTACGTTGCGTCCATTATTATTGGACTCTGTTTTGGAGCTCAGTGGCCTGTATTGTTTGCTGTCATCTCGGAGCTATTTGGTCTCAAGTATTATGCTACTCTCTATAATCTGGGAACAGCAGCAAGCCCCTTGGGATCTTATCTTTTGTCTGTGAGAGTTGCGGGATACTTGTACGACCGAGAAGCAAGAAAGCAGTGTGCTGCTCTCCAGAATTGTAAGGAGATTACTTGCACTGGCCAAGAATGCTTTCGGCTTTCGTTTATGATTATGACTGTGGTGACCTTTTTTGGAGCTCTGATTTCTGGCATTCTTGTTTTGAGAACAAGGCAATTCTACAGAACTGATATATATGCCAAGTTTCATGAGCAAGAAAACTCATCGCCATCCCAATATGATAATCAGAGAAATGAGCAGATTACCAATGCTGGAATTTCGAGAGACGCAATATAGCTGTTTTGGGTGTAAAACTTAGCAAGTGCAGATGTAAAAATTGTGGATGAACTCTTTTATGAATGTTCATTTCAGATTTGTTGATATACATTAACAAAAAAACAAACAAACAAATCACGATGTTGGATGTTGGAATGCACTGGATTTTAAATCCTAATTGAATTAGGAAGCAGTTTAAAAATTTTAAGCTTCTAGAATTTTTTTTTTATATATATTTTTTTCAAATTTAATTTTTTCATAATATATGTTTTTTAAAATATATAATTTTTCATATATCAATTTTATGTAAGTGATATTTAAACTAGATTATTATTTCTCATACACCAGAAATTAATTTGTGTTTACTCAGTTGTAAGTTAAAAAAAACAAATTATTGTAATATTATGTGATTATGGAGTTTTTGAAATTTCAATGTTGATATTGGTGTGTATTCTAACACTATAAATTTTGTCCCAAGTGCATTTGATTTCTTTTTGTTTGACGCAATTTGGAATGCTTTTTGCAGACCGCTGTAGAATGTGTTCATGGAAATCTTATTCCTTTCGTGCGCATAACAAGAACCGTGATTTTGGCACAATAACTTTTTGACAAGGCGACACTCACATAAAACCAAACTCGCTCGCTGGCAAGAATGACTTCTCTCGCCAACGCTTACCATAAAAGTGTCTAAATCTGTCTTTTGTCATATAGAAATTTTGATACATGGTGCATAACCCCTCCACGCTTTTAAAGTTTTCGAAAGTCGGAAAAGTACCCTTGAAATTTTCAAAACTAGTATGATTCATGATGGATTTGTTATTTTACTATAAATTAGTTGTATAAGTTTATGTTTATAATAATAATAATCTATTTTTAAGGTCACCGCCAAGCGAGACACCAAATTGGTGTATGAGACCCCCTTGTTTGTGGGACAAGGGACCCCCTTCTGCACAGCGATTTAACTGCTAAAGTCTACAGAGGTGTATATACACTACCCCCTCTGGATTTGAACCCGTGACCTCCTAAGAGGAAACACATGCTCTTAATTCAGTATATATAAGTTTAACAAAAACATATATATACTGAATTTACAATTCATCTTTATATCCTCACTCACATTGAATTTTGTGACATCCCATATCTGAATTTGTTGATGCTACTTAAATGTGATATTTTTTTACATGCAACACATTATCATCTCTGCATTTTGATTGACGTTGGATTTACGTTTATACAAATAAACCTGTATTGTAAATTTTCACACCTTAGAGCCATCAACAGGTATTGTAAATTTTTAATATAAGAAGTCCAGATTATATATATAAATATAAACAAAAATTAGAGAATGTATTAGATTGGAAAAAAAAGGCTTGCATAGCTATACATACAAAATTGAAACCGGGGTTTGAGATAGCTTATGCATAAAGGAGAGTTTTTAATATTCCTAATATGTTTCATGGAAGTTTTCAAACCCATTAAAGGATATACTCTAACAAACTGATTATTAAGCAAAATGCAGAAATGCATCTAGGATAATAGAGCTAAATCTTCTATTTTTTATTTCCTTCAAGCCCATGAGCAGGTTGCATGACTGAAATTTCCTCCACCGGGTGGTCGCCTTGGTCTAGAGAATCCTGAGAGTGGTTGCACTAGGTCATTCTGGCCATTTTCAGAACCTCTTCTTTAATGAAATCTGTGGTGCCCATCATCTCACGGAGGTCACATTCATTGTCATATATCCTCAATTCATGACAGCGCATCTAGTAAGCTATGAATCTAACATCGGACGCTACATCTCTGTTCTCCTAAACATCGACGCCCACCATTTCCTATACCCTTCGAAGATGCAGTTTAATGTCTTTCACGATGGCATTGAGCTCAGCAATGTCAGGGTTCCCTCCTTTGCTAATCATTGTGTTCTGAGATATGCTGGTAGACGCCCACGAGAGTTCTCATGTAATGCACTTGAAATTAATTATTTATTATTAATTTCTAATGAAAAATACTTTAATTATTATTTTTATTATTTTTTACAGAAAGTCAAAAATAAAACATTTATAATGAATTATTATTTATTAATAAAAAATACATAAGGGAGACAAAAGTGGAAATAGTTGTTGAAGATTGTTTGCTAACCCATAAGAGGAAAAGACAAGTAGTTGAAGCTACTGAGTGAGAACTCAATATGCAAGGGGCATCATCCCCGAAAATCAGGTCACAACTCATAGTTGAGTGTTAAAGAGCGGGAGCCTCATAAATGACCAAGTCCTAGGAAAAATACTATATAATAGCATGTCCATAAGCAAGCATGATGCTAGCATTGGAAGGGGATTAAATATGAGAATAAAAGAGATGGCACATTGAAGGATTTTGCTCTTGTGGATCAAGGAACAGGCTCGGGGGTTCTGGAGAAACTAACTTGATTGCTCTAGGAGTTGGTTGGGAGGAACGACTTTTCCACTTCTATTTTTCCAGCAATGGTGCCAGGTTTTTATCCTATGTTTTAAACCTACAGTAGGTTGTTTCATTCTAGATCTGGTATTGTTAATGTAGCTCCTAGTATGCATCGATTAGTCTAGCATTGTTTATCAGTTCTAATTCTATTATATTTTGATTGTACGAGTTAAGAATTTTTCTTAATGGTTTACATGTTGGAATAGAATTCCATAATTAATAGATATTTATCGATTTATGTCTATTTCTTTCCTATGTGATAGATTTAGTTCTAAATGTATCTCCGTACTCTTTTCCTTTTTATTTATTTCCTAGTGTATAAGTTGAAACTACTAGCAAGTAGCATAACCTAATCTTCTAATGGTTGTTAGTATAAATCTAAATATCTCATGATTTGGACACAGTAAGGATTAATCTCTATTCCATTCCTCAAAACATCAAGACTATGTTTATATGGTCGAATATATATATAATCTGGTTCTTTACATATCTAGAATGACTTTCGTATATGATTATAAGATTTTATTAAAGTACAAAAATACAATGATGGAGTCATTTCTATTCTTATAGAACGGATCTTACACAGATAAACCTACATGTTTAAACCCCTACAAAATGAGCATAATTTAATATATAAACAATCCTTTATGGATTCAATGTAAACAATCATAACCATAATAACAAATTATGTATAAAAGTGTATTATTCTATGATGGGTGACAAGCCTTAAAAGCAAAATCTAACCGTAAAGATCATGTATATTACGAATCAAATCGCACGCTATCTATTTTAAACTATGATTTGTTACTTTAAGAACTTTCCCATATAAGTCACAAGACTCCATGAGTCATTTCAAACAGTAAATATTTACATATCCAAGTATGGTCGTAAGCCCATGGTCATGGCTACCAAGATTAATATTACTTACACTTATAGAAGCTAAACTAGTGTTGTTTAAACCAAAACAAAACCCTCATATGGGTAGTAACTTTCATAACTAAATACCGCACAAAAAATGTGAAGACCCCAGGGTCAAATCCAATTAAAGAGTTATGGTTATAAGTCCATTTTAATGGTTGTCATGATAAACAAAACCAAAATCAATGTACAGTAGAGCTCACAAAGATTTAAAACTATATTAAATCCCTCTCATGGGCTCATTGAAATCGATAATACTATCATTACATAATAAGGTTTTCAAAACTTTAAACATCATCAACAAAACTTAGAATGGTCGTAAGACCATCAAGGATGGCAGCCTGAGAATCAAATACGAAAATTAGATACGTTTCACAGTAAAAGACCCTAAGGGTCGCTTCGTATAGCATACAGTTAAACAACAAAACATTGCGGGATTATAGAGTGGTTGTAATTCCATCTCAGATGGATTTCACCTATATGTAAAAACCTCATATAATTTATTTTAAATAGAACTAGCAACGTAAGACCATCCATGATGTCACCCACAACGTCATCGCAATCCACATAATATTGCAAACTATTACACTTAAAACCATCACAAAGCATGAAGATCGTAAAGTCTTTGTAAAACAAAGGGAAAACCCATATGGGGTTTAAGCGAATAAACTTATCTTATCCAGAGTTGGAGTCCTCTCCTCTCACCTCCTTCACACTCAGTTTAAATTACCTATAGAAACACATACAAGACAGGCTTTGTTAGCCACGACATGCTATAAACCATTCTTGAAAAGAAAAGAATATAGGTTGGTTGGTTCTTTTTACTTGAGGCATTTAAAAACGCAGGCATGGGAAGAGGTGACCCTGTCGCCTCCCTCTCCAATGCCCTCCACCTGCAAGTTTTCGAGTTACAACCATATTAAATTTAAATAACATAAAGAGAAAATGTAAACAAGTTTTTTAACCTTTTAACTTACCTTGGGTAATTTGAAGAGAGGGATAGGGGTCCGCTCCTCTGGAGCTACCCTTATCCCTACTCTACTTGCAAATACAACCTATAAACTTAGTTCATTCCATAAAACAATGATTTTTACCAAGTAAAACACAGAGACGAGTTCCAGGACATTTCTTACATGTTAGCAGGTAGTTTGCATGGACGAAGTAATGGTAGGATTCATTGAGGCGCAAGAATTGAAATGCATACCGCTGAGAAAGTATTGGGAGCCCAGAACGCCTCCAAGGGGGATAAGAACAATTTCATTAAAACAACAATAACAAATCTACACTAGAAACTCTAACTTCATAGCCATGTTACAAAGCAGAGCTTCAGCTCTCACTAGTTACAAACCAAAACAACCAAATGCAAGTAACGAAGGTTCTGACAAATAAAAGACATAATAATAACCTTGTGAAACCCTTGCAATCTCACCATATAGGTGTAATAGCGATATTAATTCTCAAGCCAAATCAAGGACTTCGATGCGTTGTCAACTTGCAGCCAGGACAAGTCATTTAATTCAACCAAGGTACCACTTTAACTCACAACGAGGGAAATCATGCCCATTAAATCATTACATTCATGTGCCAATATCAAAGCTCGAACCATGTGATAAAAACTCCTAACAATCAACCATTTAACATATCGTATGAACCATGGTGTAGATCACACTACGGCAAAACCCTGTGATTAGTGTCTCTTTTATCTTCCCTTTTAGCGTCCATTATCACTTTTAGTGTATTTTTCATCATTTTTTGAACAAAGTGGACGCTTTTCCACAGGATGGTGCTTTTAATGGCATTATTTTCATCCCTTTTTAATGTTGGCGCTATTTGAAATGCTAATTAGCATCTCAATTATCATCCTTATTAGCGTCCCAATCAACATTCCAATTAGCGCCCCTTTTTAAAATTTGGCGTTATTTTCGACGCTAATTAGCATCCCAATTAGAGTCCCAATTAGCATCCCCATTAGAATCCCAATTAGCATTCCAATTAGCATCCCAAGTAGCATCCCAATTAGCATCAATTTTTAAAAGTTGGCGCTATTTTGGATTCTAATTAGCATCCCAATTAGCGTCCCAATTAGCATCCCAATTAGCATCCCAATTAGAATCCCAATTGGTGTCCCATTTAGCATCCCAATTAGCCTCCAAATTATCATCCCTTTTTAAAAGTTGGATCTATTTTGGATGATAATTAGCATCCCAATTAGAGTCCCAATTAGCATCCTAATTATCATCCCAATTATCATCCCAATTAACATCCCAATTAGCGTCCGCAAAAGCATCGCATATAACGCCAAGAATAGCCTCCAAAAAAACATCCTAATAACACAACACCATATATTAATCAAAGGTTACCGACAGGAATTGTGTCATGAATTTCGACAGGAAAAACATTCAACATAGAGCCAAGTATAGAGCAAGGAATTGCACCTATAAAACATCTAACATAGCACTAGGTATAGATCCAGGTACAACGCTTAGAATAATGCCAGAAATTTCGAAAGGAACCGTGCTGGGTGGGGGATTATAAGCACTGCCCCTATATATATTTTTCAAGTATGTTCTCAATATTCATCCTCTTTAAGAGTACTGCAATTTACCACTAATTACCCTATAATTGACCCCTAATTATTACGCCTAAATAATCCATGCTTACCACTAATTAACCCTTGATACCCTCTAAATGGTCCCTACTTTTTTAGAAGGAAAACCTCATGGAGAAACCCAAGGGATGCTTCTAAACATTCATATACGGCATATTCCCTAGTAAACCCATCGATGTAGACTAGTGTGCCTCACACACAAGGATTTGAAACGGGCACATGCTGCCATGAACCTAACTAAATTCACAACATCGTGGGAAACCTTGGTTTATCTAAGCCCTTGGGATATATGGACCCTATTTACCCATAACTGACCCTTACCCCTAGTTAACTCATAATTGACCCCTAATTGCCACTAATTATCCCCTAACTACCCCCTAATTGACCTCATATTAACCCCTAATTACCACTAATTATCCCCTAACTACCCCCTAATTACCACAACTCATTACCTAATAATTACCCTTAAATGACCCTTAATTAACTGTAATTGACCACAAATTACTCGTCAGTGATCACTAATAAACCCTTAATTACCCTTCATTTACCCATAATCACCCATAAATGACCCTTAACTCTGCACAGGGGTCAAGTCCATCACATAGGCCTTACAGAGGGAATCTTTTGGATTGTTAGTGGGATATGATGGCCATTTTGGGATGTTTAACACCATGAATAATTTTTTACTACTAGGCAATGGTTTGGGATTAACCTCTAGGGCCTAAGTTCATTATGAGACTTCAATTTTTTGGAGACTCTTTATTGATCATTAACTGGATGAAATTTCACATACCATCGAGGAATATATATCTTAGGCCTATTTCTGAAGAGTTGATCATAATTGTCTTTAAATTTTGGGAAATATCCTTCCAACATGCTTTTAGAGAGATAAATCAAATTGTAGATCATTTATCAAAGGATGGTGTCTTATTGGGTGATGGTGAATGGAAAAAATGGGAATTCCAAAATGACACCATCATGGAGGATGATCCAGGTCCCATCTCTGTCTAAACTATGCATCCCCAATTGCTAACATTATCTATGATCCATAATGATTATTAATTTCTGTTGTTATCCATGAATAACATATTTTGTAGTGGTTTTTATGGGTGTTGTAAGCACAAATAAAATGACTATTGAAAAATGTAAGTCCTGTAGGAGAGAGTTTCTATTGAGTTTTTATGCTCACAAACTATCAATAGGTGAATATATAGATGAGGTCTATATGACTGTAAAGAATGTCATTTCTTTTTTATAATGAATTGTGATATTTTTTCCTTGGAAGAAAAACTAAATCTGACTACGGATTTCAAACCAAATTCCCTTTTTTTCTCTTGTATTCAGTCCAACCAACCCCTTATTTGGGTATTGATTGGGTATTTAACACCATTACCTGCAGTGTTGCAATGGATGATACTATGGTTGGATACCTTTCCCAATCTAAATAGTTTTATTTATGTCAGCTCTTCCCTTTCCCATGAGAGTCTTACGACATTGAAACTAGTACAAGAGAAGTTTCCTTCAGAATGATGACCATATTAATGTCTCCACCGTGTCTATGCCAATATGGAATAATACTAGTGACCAATTTTTTTGATGTAGGTAATGTTGAAGTCATCTTGGATTCCACCCAATGGCGTCCCATCTTTGAATCTTGCCATTAGGAAGGCTTATTTTCTTTCCCTTTGGTAGGATGTGGAGATTTTTCCATTAGACACAAGGCCACCACATGCATGCGTTCAAAACAAATTTTGAATGGGAAAACAATTTTTGCATAGTACAGAATATTGTGTCCAACTTTTGTCTATGCTCTTCGATTCAACTTGGAAAGAATGACAGGTCATGAATCAATGCAAAAATATATCCAAGCACATGTATTAGAAATATTACTATTAGTTTTTGCAGTGGTGGTAATGAACCTACCCAAAGAATTGCCAATGGCTCTAAGAGTATCGATATCGCAATATTTGAACAATATACTAAGCAAGTAAACCCATATCAAGGCTTCCACCAATACTTTCATATGTGGATTAAATTTAGGGTGCCATCACTTCTAAAGAGATGTGCACCCTCCATAAACTAGGGTGCTTTGATTAAAACTCTTATATTTTCCATCCTCTTAAAAAAATTATATGATGAAGAAACATTTTCACAATTTGGTGGATGTGAGTTCTGTCTAGCATGGGGGATCCACAATTGATCTCTATCTATAATTGGATTTTTTTTCAACAAGGGCCAAAGACCATAGAAATTGCAATTCAAGGCATGTGGCAATAAATACGTTCCTTCCTCATTACAAACACAAGGGTGTCAATGATGAAAAGATTGAACCTTC
>LPNX011076127.1:3683-75592 GCA_001517045.1 Pseudotsuga menziesii | reverse complement strand
TATATATATGATGTACTAACATAACCATGACTATAATCACATCATATTAAAAAAAATGAAAATTTAAAGCTTCCTTCCTCCCTCACTAACATAAGCATGACTCTAATCACATCATATTTAAAAAAAATGATAATTTAGAACTTCTGTCGATCTTGTTGAAATTAATGGTGTTATGGAAATTGTGAAAGAGGAGGACTCGGAGAGTATAATTCTTGTTTAGGGTATGCCAGACAGGAATAATAATAAAGGTTACATTTGTGGTTTCCATCAGGGTTTTACGACATGGAACTGACTAAAAGAGGCGGTGGCAAAACCGCTGCCTGCAGAAAATGGAGGCTTGAAGATCTTTTGCTCGCCAAGGTCAAGGGATTTTCGGCATATCTCGCTAAGGTACGCCAGTCTATTTTTCATCCCTATTTGTTTTCCCTTATTTGATGTATGTGATGTATGTTGTTGCTGTTATTTGCATTTGCCACATCAAATTATATACTTCTTGTGCCCTGTTTTAATACCCAATTTTCATCCAAGGGTTTGTGTGAATGTTTATAGATTTTCATAGGGTTTAATTTCCATTGCGCCGATTGCAATGGCTATCATCATCTTTTTCGATTGCCCAATATGTGCAGATATTTTCTTCATAATCCTAGAATTGCAAAATCTAGTTGCTGCACGAGGATTCTCTAAAACCTTGAAATCATGCACAAGAAATCAAACCCTATATCAAATATTATTCCATGCCCCCAATAGTGAGAAGCTCCCTTCCTTAATAATATTTTTATTTCTAAATTAAAAATACCAGAGCTTCCTAAGGGAGGTCAAAAAGTTGTTGGGTCCACTTCTGGTTTTGCATCCTCAGCTGCAGGATAAAAGTTCGAAGCTGCAAGGATGATGTGTGGGCCGAGAAGTAGAACAAATTTACCATTAAAATATTTAATAAAAGCTCGAAGCTGCAAGGATTATGTGTGGGCCGAGAAGTAGAACAAATTTACCATTAAAATATTTAAGAAGCTCGGTGTAGTGGGCCAGGTGCTCTCCTCCCTTTTTATGCATTTCTTTAGGAGACTCGGTCGAGTATCAAAGTTGAGTCTCCAATCCCATCTGAGTAACCGGGGCACTATTATTCGTTTCCCCCTCTATAAAACCCCATTTCAGCTCTTTGGAAAATGTATGCAATTTCCTTATATTATGGAGAGTCCTTGAGGTGACCTCTTTTGGTATTGGCTAGACGCATTTAAGGTAAGGTATCGAGATAAGAGACTTCGTTTTTAGCACTTCCTAGTAAAGGTGGCCAGATGCATACTCCATGCTTCTGTTTCCTGGAAAAGGAGATATTAGTGTTTAAACCCAAGCGATGGATGGAAGTTTGTGTTTTTTTTTTGTTTAAACCCAAGCCTGTTTGCCAGGAAAATTAATAGAAAAGCTATAAATTCATTGAAATGTCCTTCCATTCCCAGCTTTCCAAGGGGGATTTTAAATGATAAGCGGTCTTTTCGGGGAATTGGTAGCGCAAAGACAAGTAGAGTACCGAGAGGCTGAGGGGTGATAAATTGATGTTCTAGATGTTCAAATCCTAGTTCGAGGAAAGCACTTAACTAAAATCATCTCACCCACCTACCCATTCAGTCGAATAAACATGCATGCATGCATCAACGCATTGAACCAATTATATCCTAATATTTTTCCTTATAACACGGGGAGGCTTGGATCTGCCTGAGTTTATGTTTATTGTTTCTAATCCTTCTTGGCTAAGCAAGCCACATCCATTGAAAGCGATAACCAACCCAATTGATGGATGCAAGTTTGTGTTTTTAAAGGTGGAAATTGCTTTTGTCTAGGTCTAAGAGGATTACAATTGGCCCTCAAGCGGCCTGTTTTTATCAATACGATTGCCCTTAAAAATATGAATCAATAATTACAACTAATTTTCATTTGGCTAAGTGCATACTCTTATGTCCTAATCACCCAGGACTTGCACCTGGAATTTAACCTGACAAGTAGACTGATATTCCATTGTTGAAATACAACAAAGTAGAAATGTCAAAAGCATCTGTTAACAGAATTTTTTTTTTGCAAGTGTTAGATGAGGTACACAACTAAATTGAGAAACCATCAAATATCAATTGATGGCTCATCTCTGAATTCAAAATTCTGGCTCATTTTGAAAAGATCTGAAACAATCAATTGATGTCTTGCAATCATTTTACTTCAACTTCACTTGACAAATCGGTGCATCCTATATAACTAGAAGTAATCTTGGCAATGCTGAGAAACACCTTCAAAATACCTCTCTTTGCACTAGTTATCCGGGAAGATGAGACCATCCACATAAGCCAATCAAAATGATCACGACTTCATTTACAATGATGGCATATAAGGCTACGGGCTTAATATTCTAAACAAGTAATCACGTATGTCTAGTGGTAAGCATTCTACAAGAGAAGGGTAGCTGCACAGAAAACTGGTTATATAAATTTAGATAGATCTTGAAAAGTGCTCGGCTCTCACAGATCTTAGTGCTGAGGCTGGCCAATATCATAACAAAAAGGAAAAAGTGCAATGAAATAAAAGAATACCTGTGCAATAGAATATTCACAGTTCAAGGAATTCTAAAATATATTGAGGTAATTTCCCAAGTCTGGTGTACATAACTGAACACTCTTCAATTCTGTAAATTANGAAATAAAAGAATACCTGTGCAATAGAATATTCACAGTTCAAGGAATTCTAAAATATATTGAGGTAATTTCCCAAGTCTGGTGTACATAACTGAACACTCTTCAATTTTGTAAATTATATTAAAATTTCTAAACTTGAATTAATTTACACAATGACTTCTCAGACTGGGCAAATAAGGGGTTTATTCTGGGAAATTTTGTAAGAAAAAGGAGTGAGCAGCGGGTAGAAACCAAATACAATAATACATGTAATTCCCTCTCCCATATCACATTTATATCTGGTGCCATTTAGGTTTCAGAATCTGCTCTGCAGAAACCTACTACCATGCTTCTAGGCAGCCAAACCGTGAAACTAAGGAGGGTAGTTCGGTCTATTTTAACTAGGGGCTTATGGAAACTTGAAAAGGTTTTTTGCAGCCTGAATATAGCATAAATCAATGTTTTATACAATTTTCAGATATTCTGGAAGGTTCTGAGAATTTTTGGATGAATTTGGGGTTTTACGGTAGTTTTGGCCAAGGAAAACCCTGCGCAGAGGAGAATCCAAAAAGGTGGTATAGAAACAAATAAAAAATGGTTCTATAGTTTTATATGGAAATTTGGGCCTTTTAGTGACCCACAGGAACTGACAGAGCTCAGATTGAGTTAACAGAAATGGTTTTACATCAATTTTACCAAAACTAGTTATTAAAAGCTAGTAATCTAGCTAGGGTCTTAAAAAATAGTTAAATTATCTCAAATGAATTTCTGTAAAACATGAGAACTATAAAAGGGGTAAATATCAGTTCATTTAATATGTAAAATCCCTTCAATTACTTCCCCAACCTGACATATTCCTTATAGCACTCATTTTTATTCAATTTCCCCCATACATTGCTAAAATAGGCCTTTTAGGAAAAACTGAAGACAAGAATATTTATGGGAAGAGATGTTTCGACCTGATACATGAAATTTACAGAATATTATGACCCTACAGAACATAAATTACATCATTTACTGACCATTACAAGGATGCTCCAAAAACAAGGGGTAGGAGGCCAGGATCATGACTAGCAAGGGCTGTGAGCATAAGTGAAGCTAGGGCTTCATTGGATATGGACCTGAACTTGATGGAGGCTGAAAATAAATCTGTAAATCCTTCAATTCCCGAAATATAGCACTCCACACCTGTAATGGAAGAAAAGGGGATGTAAGGAGAGGGGAATGGAAGGCTGGGGCTCATCTCCCAGTAGTCTGAGGCACAACACTCAGAAGTAATGCTCACATAAGCATTCAACAATAAAATCAACAACCAAACTGAAGCATTGGGTTTGAATTTATCTTTTATAGACTTATGGATGACCTGCTTAGTAAGTTGAGGCCAATGGTGACCTGTGAGAGCAAGTCAACCCCATGAGTGACCTAACCCTAGCCACAAAAGTGCCCCCTTTGGGAAATTAGGCAAGTAGGACCATGTGGAATTTTTTCCAATTCCAAATCATCTTTCACAATTAGAAACTACACCCTCCCTTAGTCAAAATCTGCCTCTTTTGAGTGATGACAGCTTTCTGCTTTTCCTGGGTCATAAGGAAACTCTTTCTTTCCTTAAAAAAAACTTTCCTACTTTTACCTCTGTCTGCTTTTTTCTACTTTTAGGAAACTTCCCTTTATTCTCTTGCTTGCTTTTGTCATGGAATTTATTATATTTACTAAGGAATGTTGACTAGCTTTCCCCAATTCACCCTCCTTACATGGCAGCCTTAATTCCACATCATTATTGTGCATAATAAATAAAATTGCTGAAATAAAATTAAATACATGCCTTAGAACAATTATTAGTAAAAATTTATCATAGGAGGAATAATTAATAACAACTTGAGCCCTTAGGAACTTAGCATGGTCAAAAATTTTAATGGTCAATTTGAGGGAACATGACAGTCCTCCCCTCCCAAATTTGCTTGTCCTCAAGCAGAAGCACCATAGAGTGTTGCAAATTTTTCCACCATGTTTTTGCTGCACCACTCTGATCATAGCCATTTTTCTGATGCCACTTCCTTTAGCAAAATTTCCAACCCAGTTAAAGTAACTGAGTAGAATTCTCGGATCCCACTGCCTCCTCTGCAAGGACCCAAATTTTTCTGCCACCTTTTGGACTCTGTCATTCCTAAGAATGATTGGATCCCATGGTTTTATCTGCCTCTTTCCACTCATCAATAAAAACAACAAAATTTTATCATTGTAGAGGAGGAAAATGAGGTTATGAAAATCATACCACCATACTGGGATCTCATATCTCCCCATGCCAAAATGAACATTTTTTAAACTCTCCCACTAGACATGGAATTCCTTAATGCGAGACCAAATCATCTTCAGCCTCTCTAAAGTATGAAAATCCATGTGCAAGCTAGCACTAGAACTCACGTCACTGTTGTTATGAATACACAAGAGGTTATCCCATGTCCCTCCATGTATATTGAAAGTATCATATAGCAGCCATACATGCTCATACAATTTCTTTGATGTGTCCAATGTCTCTCCATTGATGCAAGCAAGATTTTTACCCTCCAGTGCACACATCTCAATCATGTTTCTAGCCACCCAATCAATGGACGGACAAAATTTCATGTTAAATGATTCATGTGGGAATAATTCAACTACTAATAATGCACTTGTCAAACCACATGGTTTGACCATCAATACCTCAACTGGAAGAGTGAAAGTATCAAGCTCCTCTTGTGTCATCAATAAAAAAAATCCTTTCACCCAATTTTCATCCCCACATGATGTCGCTGAAATAGAAGTGTGGGGTGAAGAATTGTGAGCCAAATCCCTACAATGCTCATCAATCAAGATAATGGATCCGCAAATTCCTCCATTAGTTTTATGAGTGACAGTGTGATCATGTTCCTCCTCCAAAATTGTACAACATTTTCCTAGAGGCAACTCATAATCTCTTAGGAACCATGCAAGTGCTTGATCTTCATATTGCTTGACCTGAAACTCAAGCACATGCAAATCAGAATGCACCTCATATGCATGTGTATGGGAGGTATATAATAGCTGCAAAATGAGTCTTTGTTGCTGTTCACATGTCAAGACAATGTCTGTCACAACAAAAAATTATTGCAGAAATAAAAAAATTTCCCTCCCAAGGTCTTCATCCCAAATATGTCTCTATGGAACTCAACAGGTGCTCCCCTCTTTATCCAATGGCTCAACTCTCTGCCATTGATCCAAGGGTGCAAAAATCCATCAATTGACCCACACATTGAAAGTATGTGTAGATATGATGCCTTCTTGTCAAAAGTGGCTGCACACACATGCCTTTTCTGCTGCTTGTAAATCATAGAAGAATCATCAATATTAAAAACAATTTTCTTGCAACAAGACATAAAACTTTTACCTTCCATATTTTCCTCTTCAGTGATTCATCTATCCAACCATCTAGTGGACAAATCAAAGATATTTCTTGCTGATTTATATGATCTATAATCATCCATCTCTTCTGCAATAGGATCTATCTCCCATGGGGACAAATCATGATCCCCCTATTGTGCATGCGACACAAACCAGAAAAATTTCTTCACCAACTGTTCATTCCCCATTGGTGTTTTTGAATCTAGGACATGTGGGAAAGAACTGTGAACCTTCTTTGCATGTTTTCAACCTTTAGTAATCAGAATTATGGCTGCAAATTTTTCATTATTGGCTGGCCCAAATTGGGTGCTCTCATCCCACTCTTCCATGGGAGAGTGTCTGTCTTCAAGGAACAACTCAAGTTTCCTTGGAAAGAAATCAAGTGCTTGGTTCTCATAAAACTGTTCTACGCACTCTTTAAGCACATACGGAATATAATTCTCCTCATGGTCCATCCAATCATGAGGTTCCTCCATGGATTTTTTCATTCCATTTACCCAAAAGGGATTACTCTCAGGAAATATTGAGGATTCAGTCAATTCTTTCCACTCTTATTGGAATTGTTCTATCTTCATTTGTGATTCTAAGAGGGCACTTTGAGTGTATCTCAAAGAATCTTGGGTGGCCAACAAATCACATTTTAGCTTGTAGTTCTCTTCTTCATATATGCAAATACTTTCTTAATCATGCAGTGATGCTTCCCGCAATAAACCAACAAGCTCAAACATGTCATTTTTATCTGAAAGCAATTGTGAGAAATTACCTTTGATTGTGGACATTGCTTTCTGGATATTCTCCATGGTTTCAAAGGAAGATTGGTCTTCCATTAAAGAAGCTTCCCAACACATCTTTGATACTGAAGCATGAGTGTCATGGAGAATTTTCAGGGCCTCTTGGATCTTTTGTTCATCCATCTTCAATGACCCTGCAAGAAGATGAGGTTCTTGTAGATGTTCCTCTTCTTCATTTTCCATCACTGGATCAATTTCATGTAGTGCACTAGAGGTTTTGAAATCTGATCCATATGTTGTTTCTGCAATATATTCATATTTTAAGTCCTCAACAACATACTTTGGGCTGCAACTTAAGTGCTCATTCATCCTTGGTGCACCATAAAGATATTCTCTCAAAGTTTCATCCTTCATACTACATTCAGTTTTTACACCAGAATTCTGACCCTCGTCACTAGGGGGCTCAACCATTCTAAACTCTTCACTGGAAGTGGCTGCCATATCAGACTTACAAAATGAAACATAAAAATCAGAATTTACTAACTCGCCATGTGTTATGTTCTCCTCATGTGGTGGAATTATGATGGCTTGTTCACCCACCCATTTCTCTGCTTCACACCCTACTGAGATGTGCTCAATTTTTTCTCCCTTGTGAGGCTCAAGGGGTGACTGTAAATATGTTTTTCTCTTTTGGATCAGATCCAAAATATATCTCACCATCATCAATCTGCCTCATCTCTTCTGCACTTCTCTTGAAATCAACCACAAAGAAATTTGGAGTCATTTCACCTTCCACGTTGCCAACAAATAGATGTTGGACTGTTAGATCTTTAGTTTTGCATAGATATTCTCCATCTCCTTCTAATGAAGGATTTGGTGACTCATCATCCTCATGGATGCTGCAAATAGGCTTATCTCTCTTTTGGGAAAACCCAAATAATCTCTCAAAGAAACCATGTACAGATGGCTCTAATGAATCTTCACTTTTGGTCCTCTTTTCTTCCCCTTTACTTTGAGAAGTGGAACAACTTAGTTCCTTTCTTGAGGGATTATTTGTATTCAAAGAACCTACATGTGTTAATGTTTTTTAAAATATAGACTCTCCATATTTATTTCCTTCATGCTGAGAGACACTACTACTCCCTTTTCCATGTTTGCTTGCCTACTGCTTGGCAAGGAATTCTCTAGTCTCTTGATCTAACTGAATGATGCTTTGGGATACATATTTCATCCCTTTCAACATTCTTTGCATCAAAATTCTTAAATCTTCTTGGCCATCCATTTTTTAATGCTCTTCTGCATACAACTCAAATTCTAAATCTCCCATGAATGGAACTAATTACACAACTGCAACTTGAAGATATTACTGAGCTACTTTTCCACTGAGAGTTACTTTCCATAGGATGAGCCAAGGAAAGTGCTCTGATACCACTATAATCTCCCAATTCTGGTGTATAGACCTGAACACTCTTCAATTCTGTAAATTATATTAAAATTTCTAAACTTGAATTAATTTACACAATGACTTCTCGGATTGGGCAAATAAGGGGTTTATTCTGGGAATTTTTGTAAGAAAAAGGAGTGAGCAGTGGGCAGCAACCAAATACAACCAGACATGGAATTACCTCTCCCATATCACATTTATATCTGGTGCCATTTAGGTTTCAGAATCTGCTCTGCGGAAACCTACTACCATGCTTCTGGGCAACCAAACCGTGAAACTAAGGAGGGTAGTTCGGCCTGTTTTAACCAGGGGCTTATGGAAACTTGAAAAGGGTTGTTCCAGCATTAATATAGCATAAATAAAGTTTTTATATATTTTTCATATATTTTGGAATGTTTTGAGAATTTTTGGATGAATTTGGGGTTTTACGGCAGTTTTGGCCAAGGAAAACCCTACGCAGAGGAGAATCCAAAAAGGTGGTACATAAAAAAATTAAAATGGTTTTGGAGTTTTATATCGGAAGGTGGGCCTGTAAGTGACCCACGGGAACTGGCATAGCTCAGATTGAGTTAACAGAAATGGTTTTACATCAATTTTACCAAAACTAGTTATTAAAAGCTAGTAATCTAGCTAGGGTCTAAAAAAATAGTTAAATCATCTAAAATGCATTTTTGTAAAACATGAGAACTATAACAGGGGTAAATATCAGTTCATTGAATATGTAAACTCCCTTCAATTACTTTCCCAACCTGACATATTCCTTATAGCACTCATTTTTATTCAATTTCCCCCATACATTGCTAAAATAGGCCTTTTAGGCAAAACTGAAGACAAGAATCTTTATGGGAAGAGATGTTTCGACCTGATACATGCAATTTATAGAATATTATGACCCTACAGAACATAAATTACATCATTTACTGACCATTACAAGGATTCTCCAAAAACAAGGGGTAGGAGGCCCGGATCATGATTAGCAAGGGCTGTGAGCATAAGTGAAGCTAGGGATTCATTGGATATGGAACTAAACTTGATGGAGGCTGCAAGTAACTCTTTTAATCCTTCAATTCCTGAAATCTAGCGCTCTGCACTTGCAATGGAAGAAAAGGGGATGGAAGGAGAGGGGAATGGAAGGTTGGGGTTCATCCCCCAGTAGTCTAAGGCACAACACTCAGATGTAATGCTCACATAAGCATTAATCAATAAAATCAACAACCAAACTGAAGCAATGGGTTCAAATTTATCTTTTATAGACTTATGGATGACCTGCTTAGTAAGTTGAGGCCAATGGTGACCTGTGAGAGCAAGTCAACCCCATGGGTGACCTAACCCTAGCCAAAAAAGTGCCCCCTTTGGGAAATTAGGAAATTAGGACCATGTGGAATTGTTTCCAATTCCAAATCATCCTTCACAATTAGAAACTGCACCCTCCGTTAGTCAAAAGCTGCCTTTTTTAGTTATGACAACTTTTTGCTTTTCCTGGGTCATAAGGAAACTCTTTCTTTCCTTAAAAAAACTTTCCTACTTTTACCTCTATCTACTTTTTCTACTTTTAGGAAACTTCTCTTTATTCTCTTGCTTTCTTTTGTCATGGACTTTCTTATTTTTACCAAGGAAAGTTGACTAGCTTTCCCCAATTCACCCTCCTGACATGGCAGTCTGAATTCCACATCATTATTGTGCATAATAAATAAAATTACTGAAATAAAATTAAATACATGCCTTAGAACAATTATTAGTAAAAATTTATCCTAGGAGGAATAATTAATAAGAACTTGAGCCCTTAGGAACTTAGCATGGTCAACATTTTTAATGGTCAATTTGAGGGAACATGACAATTGATTAGCATCTTTCAGAAGGTCTTGTGCAATATCTGTTGTCATCCCTACTGTACCAATGTATATAAATCTGACACCAGTACACTATCAGAATCATCAAACATTCTTGGATAAAACATATTTGAGTTCTAACATGTCATAGTTTCTTTCATTTCAGCTTGAACTCTTTATAACAGGAATGAATCCTTCGTTATTGCCATAAACAACACATAGAAGAAACCATAAGAATTATCTCATCAAAATTATCTTATCATTAGTTCAAAGACTTCCTAGGTTATATTTGGAATTTTAATATCCTTTGCCTCTTTTTCCTGTTGAAGGTTCACAAATTTATCCCCAAACAATTTCTAGTTATTGTTTGAAGCCACAGTGCACTTAACATGTTTGACAATATCAAATTCTAGGGTAAACAATGCAGTCTACAATAACTACAAATTATATCACTTGAATTTTATAGGAATAAAAAAATGAGAGACAATTCCATAACATTCGATAACTTAAAATACTCCAATTCCCATGCTCCTTTCCGCTGAATTAATTATGTTTTGGGGAAATTAAAGGACACTAAACTTTTTCAAAATTAGAACGATTTGTTCCTTTTACCCGATCTTCAGTTTTTGTACTTTTTCAAGATTAGAAAGATTCCTTCCTTTCACCTGATCTTAAGTTTTATTCTCGTGTTAAAAGATATAACTATGGATCCTTCTCCCTAAGTATAGGCCCATTAAAACTAAAGCACCTTATGGGTAAAAGTTGGGATAAAACGTTTCTCATTTTTAGCTTTTTCATTGATTGTAAAGCATTGAGTATCTGGCTTTTATCCCTTATCTACAATGCTATAGCTTCCCTATGAATGACGTAAGGTAATAACCAGGGCTCATCAGATAGAATAAGATTCACTCTTTATATTATTTGTTGTCCAGCCAACCTACTTTACTTTTAGATAAAAACACCCTAAAAATTTAAAAAACAATTATATTGAATAATTTTATTTAAGAACATTTAAATTTATTTTTTTTTTAAAAACCTATTTAAAACTTTTAAACCTAGGTCTTAAACTAATTTTTTTTAATATCAATTATATTATTTTAAACATACTAACTAACTAAAAAATATTTTATAAAAAACATTTATAGTTAATGATTTTATAACATTTAAAACTAAACTTAAAAATTTTAAAAACTTTTTAAAGTTTTATTTGTTCTAACATTAATAATAATGGTTAGAATTAAAAAAAACTTTAAACATTAAAAACTAAATATGAAATTTAGGTTTGTTTACTTGGTAATTTATTTCATAATTTAAAAAGGTAAATCCTAAAATCAAAACAATAACATTTATTTGATAACTTTAATAAAAAACCTTATTAAGAATATTTATAAACTTAGTGACAATTATTTTAGGTGAAAAAAACTTAAATTAATAATAATTTTTTACAAAACCTAATCTCACCTTAATAATAGAAAAATTCAAACCAAACAGACATAATAAAAAATTTTAAATTTTTTAAAAATAATAAAAACTTCTCTAATAAGAATTCTCTATGAAACACAAAACTTCCATATTTAAAAGATTTTGGGCAAATATTATTCTTCACCAAGCTTCTATTGGTCTAGTGAAGATGATCTCATAGTAGAGATCAGAACGTCGAGAAAAAGAAATACTTGCACCCACCACCCTAATATTCATTAATTAAAGTTCATTATAACGCGCAAAAGTTCATTATAACATGCTCGAAGGGTGCGAAGCCACTCTCCCTTAGTAGGAGGGGAAGGGAATTGAAATGTTTTTTACATTTTCCTAAGTTCCCTTGTTAAGTATTAACACTTAGTTCTCCTTCACTGAAGTTATATTATGCAAGCATTTGTAATATGTTCTTTTTCCACTCCCAAAATCAGGATTTGTACCTGTTTCCCCTCTCTTTCCCAATAGTCCTCCATCAGCACCCAGCCAGACCTTTTAGATTCATAGTACATCTATGTTTTGTAGAAAAATAGAGTCATTTTATGCAACTCGCATTCACTATGTGCCTCAATTTGTTAATATGAAGTTATCATAAACTCTTTATTTGTTTGTCTATCCATAGTGCTGATAATATCTTAGTTTATAGGTTTGGCTAAACTTAGATTACATACCCTAATAAAATATTATTGCAATATTTAGCTAAAATTTAGTTCGCACATCTTAATAACATCTTATTTTAAATATTCATCTAAATTTAGCTTGCATGCCCTATTAAGATATCATTTTAATGTTTTAGCTGAAATTTTACCTTGCATACCCTAATTACATCTTTATATTTAAGGATTTGGTTAATTTTTAGCTTTCATGCCTTAATATGTTCATATTTTAAAGATTTAGGTAATAACATAGCCTATAGATCCTAATAACATCTCATTTTAAAGATTTGATTAAATTTACCCTACACACTCTAGTAAGATAGTATTTTAAAAACTTAGCTAAAATTTTAGGTTGCATATCCTAATAACATCTTATTTAATGAAATTAAATTATTCATGTGCTTTGGTTCGTATTTGTTTTGTGCTCAATACTGATATAATCCCCATTCATGGCTTCCCCAAGGATGCAGAAGTGGCTCGCCCTCCCAATCCACTCCTTTGAAGAAGTTTGTTGTAGCCTTAGAAAAGGTGGCGAGGGCTTCACATTTAAACCAGTCAAGGTTTGTGAAAATATGGAAAAGTGCCAAAACTCAAGGTTTATGTGGATGCTCCAAAGAAGAGAGTTTTACTCTATCTTAGGAAAGTACTATTGGAAAAAATTTAAACTTTACAAGGGCCTGATCCTACACAAACACCATTAAGGGTACAATCTAGAAGTAGTGGAATCCCCTTCTCAAAGTTGTATTCCACTTCTATTTCGGTGGAAGAGGTTAGTTTTCCTTTCATTTTCAGCTAAACAACAACCAAGACTGTGTATTTCACAATGAACCATGGTTTATGAGCTTCTATGGCATTTATCTCAGTAGTTGGTCTCTGTATTTCGATCCAAACGAGGAAGTCCAACAAATATCACCATTTAGGTCCACCTCCCTCACCTTCGTCTCATCACCTCAGACCCCAAAACCTTAGAGGCAACTCCAAACTCTATAGGGAAATGTTTTCACAAAGCCAATACTAATGCTAGTATGTATGTTAGTTCTTGTATTTCAGTTCAAGGGCTTCTAGAAGCGATTGTATTGTAGGTAGATAACAAGGCCCATATTTAGAAGTTATATTATGATCATATTCCATTTAAATGTATGGGTTTCCATGAATATGGGTATTTTGCAAAAGAGTTCCCACTGAATATGGAAATTTTGCAAAAGACTTCCCACTATGGTGGTAAACACAGTATGGTGGATAGAAATAACGATTAAACCACTTTAGAGTTGTTCCAACCAAGTCATTAAAATTCCCATATCAATATTAGATTAATGCTATGGATGCAACATTGGATTTAGTTTTATCCATTAAACAGGGTTTTCCATGCATGTCTTTGGCCCATGTTGTTGTGTTATATGCATTTATATTTCCATCTAATACACATTTTCATTGTTTGAGAAGTCATAATGATTAATGATATTTTGTAGGACAACACATAATCAGAACATTGCCATGAACATTATGTAAGCATTCCATATTGAATTAATTTTAGGATTTAGAGATGACTTGACCATTATTCTTAATGGTTTGTTGTTTGTGTTTCTCCTATCACAACCTTTTTATATAGAAGGCACATTTTATTGTTTTCCATTTCTCATTGATTTAGATGAGACCAAGACCTCAAATTTCTCTAAATTCCTTAATGAGACGTTCATGAGATGATGATTTAGGTTGATTATGGTATTCCTCTAGCATTGCTTCATGAACTATTCTTTCAATTTTTTTTAGTTTATTCTCCTTTGTTACGTTGTTAGGATTATAATATGTTTATATATTTATTTTATGTCCTGATTTTGTGATAAAACCCATTTTAGATACAAAACAAACAACTTTGGAAGTGAGTGTATGGATGGAAATATGCAAACATAATCTAGGTTTTCTCTAGGGTTAGAAGGTCCACTAACATTCTAGAATACAAACTAATTTTTAAAAGGAGGGTATCTTTAGTTGTCATTGTTGTCTCTTTGAGGCTATTTAGTGCAATGAAAGTTGGACTTTAACATTGAACACTCGTGAAACAGAAGAGATGTAGAATTACATATTAATTGAGTTAATTGATACAATTTGCTAGCATCTTTTCATTGTGGTTTAATTAATTACTCTACATGGCCATCCCTAACTACCAATACTAAATGTTATTTCTTAACTTGATTGCTCACTAACACTCATGATATTTATTACACATTAATACATAATATATCATGGATCCTAATATATTATTGAGCGTCACTTATTCTAGCACCTTGTCTTAATACGAAATACAATTTTTTAAACTTTCCTCAATATAAAATCCATAGTAACTAAGAATAATTACAAAAGTTGAAGGGAATTCTTGTTCAGTCTTCAATAATGCAACACTTCTCTCGTTCTTAATATCTAAACACTACATTCTGTTGTATGATGCAGGTTGTGTTGGTAAAGAAATGTATGCAATGTCATATCAACCAAGTTTTCCATTGAGACATCAAAGGTAATTTCTTTATTTTATAAATATTTTTACTTGGCTTTATTTCATTATGAGATATGATTATTGAAACAAGTGTTTGAACATGGTATTTTATGATTTAAATATGATATTATTTGTCAATTGATAATAATGGGATTCTAAAGATTATGGATTTTTTCATGACAAGATCTTTCTGTAGTGACCAAAATGGAAACCTGACAAATAGAGTAATCACATTGTGATATAGGTAAGTGAAATATGACCTATTTTATGATCATAGACAATTTTTTCTATATTATGAATGCTTCCTTGTTTACAATGCAAAATCTAGATGGAACTTCTTTAGGATGTTGATTTTGTGTTCTAATGTTATGTGTCTCCCCTTGTAGCTTTCATTTTTGGCTTTTTGTTTCTTTTATGTTAGAAACAGTAAGCTCATTGCCATTGAGTATTCCTCTGACAATGACTATAGAGTAGAGTATTCCATTGGATGTTTTTCATTTTCCTTAGGCAGTTATACCCATTTCCAACATCTCCACAATGACTATAAAGTAGAGTCCTATGCCCTGTCATGATTGTAGTTTGTTAAGTATATCTGATTCTATTCCTTCTCACAGTGTTTCAAATCATGCCTAGTTTTCCAAAGAAAAAGATAAAAAGACACCCTCATCCTATAATCTATGGCCCCATGAATATGCTTATATCCAATGCTATTAGGGATCATGTAGATCTCCAAGTCCAAGCACTGCAACATCACTCTCGGAAGCGAATAAACATTATGAATTGGCATCACACTATATCCTAACCATTTGTCCTTGTGGATACTCATTAGCTTGATGGAAGAAGGAACTTTGCTCATCCCATGGTGGATAGGATCCATGTGAAGCACCAACTATTGGGTTGATCATCCTCTTTTGATTTTCCTTATTGCTCCACTTATACATGGCTCTAGGATGATCATGCTTATCTACTATATCCTTGGAATCCACACTAAGATAATTGTTGTTGATAAATCTCATATAGTGGTACACTTATGGTTGCTAGTGAATAGTGATTTTTGTAATCCCATTAAGCCAATTTCTTGAGTTTTGTTCAAAATTCCTAGAAAATGCTTATGGATTTCATAACCTTCTTGATCATATATTGTGAACATATACAATCTATCATACTTTTTCGACCATTAGATACTCAAAGTTGTGTATTGATCCTTTTTACCATTAGAGTACTCTGTAAGTTGGGTTCCCAAATTCTTAAAGGGTGCTAGCTCAATGTAAGAGCGTCTACCTTACAAGAATGAGGTTGCTAGTTCGATTCCTCCATGCCCTAATGATATTATAATATCGGTTAAAAACAACTAAATTAGTAACCAAAAAATAAGAGATAAGTGACCAAACAAAATGACCAAAATTCGTAAATAAAATTACTAAAAGCGGCTAAATTAGTGACCAAAAAATTAGAGATGTGAAACTAGGCAGTAAAAAGGATGCAACATGTGGCACTAATGATGAAGCCAAGAATGGCGTTGATATGGTAGCAAAATAAGATGCAAAACTAGACATTAAAAAGGATGCAACACATGGCGCTAATGATGAAGCCAAACATGACGTAGATATGGTATAAAAATAAGACGTTACTTTGGATGCAAAACATGGCACTACATTGGAAGCAAAATATGACATCATTTTTGTAGCAAAACACGATGCAAAAAAATAAGCAATAATTGGTGCAAATTTGGAAGCAAAAAGTGGCACATATTTGGAAGTAAAACATGGTGCAAAATGGGATGCTAAAGTGGTAGCAAAAATGGATGCAATATTGGACACTTATTTGGATGCTAACATGGTGCTATTAAGGATGCAAATATGGCGTTAAATGGGATGTCATTTAAGAAGCAAAAGAAGACACTTTCTAGGAAGAAAAACATGACGTTATTTAGGAAGCAAACCTCGGCGTTGTTTAGGAATCAAAGTTGGGCGCTATTATGGAAGAAAAAAAATAGACTCTATTTTGGACGTCATAAAGGATGCTATCTAGGAAGCAAAAAAAGACGTTTTTTGAGACGCTTTAAGTTTTTGTCCATGACGCGTCCCATTTAGCGTCTAGTTTGACCACTCAATGTAAAAAAAACTTTACACTAAAAAGGGATGCTAAATGGGACGCTAATTCCAGGATGTGTTGTAGTGTCATATCATATCAAATCCTTTATATTATGCCAAGAAACATTGCATCATAAAACCATAACCTTTCCATCGTATTTTCTAACAAAGGGTTTACACAATGTTAATTACCATATGCCTTAAAACCCCAACCATTGCGCTAAGGATGCAGAATTGCTTTTGGACCATGAGCTTAGGCCATATTAAGGCCTATGGATTTTAAAACTCTTATCAAACTTGTTACATTAATGGATGGGATCAAGACTATGAGTAGTCTCCCAATCCTTAGGGATGTTAAAGCCCTATTAAGACCTTTTAAAATGAAAACAAGAGAACTGAGATGTCACCTGCAGGAGTTCGTCATTACATCAACCATCGAAACCTGCGTTAGTGAGCATATCGAAAGTTTAATAACCTACATATGCATAGATAATTTAGAACATGAGTAAACTGAAGGTTAAATTACTGTTAATTAATGCATGTAAATTTTTTTTCTTTTATGATTTTTGTGGTGTGTTACATAATGATATCAGATTATGGTTACAACACTAGGCCTGAACCGGCTTAACACTAAGACTGAAAAAGAAACTAGAAAAAAAAATAATTTACTTTATTTTTTATTTAATTCTCTTACAAAACAGAAAGAGAAGGATAATTGTACTTCTGCAGGAAAAGCATGGCAGATACAGGGATTTCTGTAGAAGAAGAGTCTGATCTGAAAAATACTTTAAATAATGAAGAGGGTAATTTACGGGATGGGAAGATCTAAGTAAACTTGAACGAAAGTCAAGATAATAAATCTGAACGGAAAATAACGGCAAAAGAACTTAGATTAGAGCTAAAAAGAGTTAAAGAGGATGATGAATGAATCATAGAATCTCAAGAGGAACTAAATACTATTTTGTTAGCTAAATAACATAATGATCAAAAGGAGAAAAATAAGGGATCTGAACATGACCTACCAAAAGTTGCACCTTACAAATGTAAGTGGAGGAAACTAAAATTTTCCAATCATAATCCTAAAACTTCCAGTGAAGAATCAGTCAAAAATCACTCAAAAAAACAACAAGATTCAAACGAAAGTAGTGATGATAATAAAAATAAAAAGAAATACAAACCCTATGAAGAAATATCTAGGGAGTAAAAAAATATTAAACCACCAATGTTTAATGGTGAAATTGAAAAAGGAGAAGAAGTGGAAGCTTGGTTGTCAGGGATGAAGAAATACTTCCAAACATACAATTATTCTCATGAACTAAAAGCTAAAATGGACATCTATAATCTCATTAGAAAGGAAGATACATGGTGGCAGGATGTAAAGAAAGTGAAAGGAATAAAGGAAAGATAGGTAAATTTGAAAACATTTAAAAATAATTTTAAAAGAAAATACCTGTCGGGACAATACTACGAAGAGAATGACAAAGAATTTTATGAGTTAGTACTAGGAGCTATGACTATGAAAGAGATCTACAGTAGATTGATGAGCCTACTTCATTAGGTACCTTACATAATTGATGAAAAATATCAGATACAATGTTTTCTCATTTGTTTGCCTATCATGTTAAAAAATGGATTGAGTATGGCAATCTGGAGATGCTAGAGGAAGCGATGAGGAAGGAAAATTTTCTGTTACGACCAAAATAAAAATAAATGAGAAAGTATACCAACTTGGAAGACTACAAAGTGAGATAATTTTGATCTAAGGAAAAGAAACAATAAATTCCATAGAAACACATGGAATAATAATAAATGGTATCAGGGTAATAACTATAAATATTTTAAGCCGCATAATTCTGCAGTAAAAGAAAGAGAACCTCCTATTGCTTTTAACAAAAATACTGTACAATGGGAACCCTTAAAATGTTTGTGGAATGTGATGAGCCACATTAATTTAAAGACTTCCCAATAAGAAAGAAAATTTGTAATGTTCATTCCTTTCAGGAAGTAGTTACAGTTGGAGACATGGCAAGGAGCATGCCTAGAATTTGTGCTTCTTTGGAAAACCGGAAAGAAGAGCATCGAAATTTCATGGTCGATATTGAAGGTATCATAAAAGGTCAACCTATTTCTATTTTGATTGATCCAGGTTCATGCCTGAGTTATATATCACCTATAATAGTTGAATAATGTGAATTAGTACTAGAAAAGTTTGATAAGTCATGGCTGGGACAGTTAGCCAACGGGACTNTTCTATTTTGATTGATCCAGGTTCATGCCTGAGTTATATATCACCTATAATAGTTGAATAATGTGAATTAGTACTAGAAAAGTTTGATAAGTCATGGCTGGTACAGTTAGCCAACGGTACTAAATGTAAAGTTCCTAGCTATGTTAAGAACTGTGACTTTTTAATGAGTGATTTCATTATGCATAGTGATTTGAATATTCTACCTTTAGATTCCTATGATCTATTAATAGGAATGGATTGGCTAGAAAAATGCAGAGTAATGCTGAACTATTTTAACAAAACCTTTACATGTACAGACGATACTGGAAACATTATAAAAGTAAAAGAGATCCCTAGGAAAGTTACATTTAGATAGATCTTTTCTCTACAAATGAAAATATATGTAAGAAAAGGATGCAAAGTGTTTGTTTTTTATGTAATGAATGATAAAGACAATGAAAATAAACTTAAACTAGAAAACATACCTATCTTAAAGGAGTTTGAGGACATCTTTCCAGAAGAATCCATGGACTTCCTCTAAAAAGAGACATTGACTTCATGATTGATATAATACCCGGAGTGGTACCAGCATCGAAAGATCATTTCCGATTAAACATAATAGAACTTACGGAGCTCAAATCTCAATTACATGAATTGATTGATAAAAATTATATTTTACCTAGTGTTTCCCCTTGGGGAGTACCGGTTTTATTTGTGGAAAAAAAATATGAAACTTTAAGGCTGTGCATAGAATATCAAAACTAAATAAAATGACAATTAAAAATTGATACTTGCTACCCCGAATAGACGATCTATTCAATCAATTCCGCAGAGAAACTATCTTTTCAAAGATAGACTTAAGTTCTGGTTATAATCAAGTGCGAGTCAAAGATGAGGACATATTTGAAACTACATTTAGGACCCATTATGGTCACTACGAGTTTGTCGTAATGAATTTTGGGTTGACAAACACACCTGTTGCATTCATATGATTAATGAATAACATTTTAAGTAACTATTTGGATAAGTTCGTAGTTGTCTTCATAGACGACATGCTAACCTACTCAAACAACGAATAAGAACATAAATAACATTTAAAGATAATTATGAAAGTACTAAGAGAACAACAATTGTATATTAAGTTCAATAAATGTGATTTCTTTAAGGATAGGATTCAATACCTCGAACAAGTAGCATGCAATGATGTAATATCTGACAACCCCAAAGAAATCAAAGCCATCACTAAATGGCCAGTTCCTAAAAATGTAACCGACATAAGATCATTTATGGGGATTAGCGGATACTACCGGAAGTTCATTGAAGGATTTTCTAAGATTTCCTACCCCATAACTTCGTTGCAGAAGAAAGGTAAAAAGTTTGAGTGGACTGAAAAATGTATGGAAATATTTAATAAACTAAAACATATATTAACTATCGCGCCTATCCTAAAGAATGTTGACCCTTTCAAATATTTTGTTGTATATACCGACGATTGTAAAGAAGTATTAGGTGGGGTATTAATACAAAAAAACTACGTCATAGCATCTGAATCTAGAATATTAAATTAACATGAAAAAAATTATTCTACGCATGATTTGGAGCTTGCTTCCATAATTCACGCCTTAGAAATGTGGTGACATTACATCATTGGAAGAAAATTTCTTCTTATGTCAGATAACATAAGTCTAAAATATCTATTTGACCAGCAAAATTTAAATGCTAGATAGGAAAGACAACTGAATTTCTTAAGCTAATATGATTTCAAAATCAAACACATAAAAGGAAAGGAAAAAAAAGTTGTCAACGCTTTGAGTCCTCGTGCAAATTTATTATTTACAAGCAACAATTATGAATCTGATCTGGAAAATCAGATATTAAGTGCAGAAATTTCTGACAAGGAATACCAAATTTTAAAACAAAGGACTGCTAAAAATGAATATAATCAAGTAAAAGCATATTTCAACCTAAATAAACGAGGATTGTTACTGCATAAAAGCAGGTTGCACATACCAAATACATCATAAATCAAACTTACATCCATGAAATTATGAGCTACATAAACGACCATATTCAGGACATCCTGGATACCAAAAGATGATCACCATGATAAAAAGGGTTTCCTTTGGCTAAGAATGAAGAAATAAGTGCCAAAGTACTTATCTCGCTGCATAGAATGTCAACAAGTTAAGGCAGAACATCAACATCCAACAGGACTGTTGCATCCACTACCCATTCTGGAATGAAAGTGGGAAACAATTACTATGGATTTTATAACATGCCTACCAAAGGATTTTAGACAACATGATTCAATCATGGTCATAGTTGATAAATTAATCAAGGATGCTCATTTTATTCCTATTAAATATACCTATAAATTTGTTATCATTTTAGATATTTTTTTGAAAGACATATTCAGGTTACATGGTCTACCAAAAGTACTAGTCTCAGATAGAGACATAAAATTTACAAGTAACATCTGGAAAACCTTGTTTAAAGGATTACCTATAGAGTTAAACTTCAGAACTATATATCATCCACAAATAGATGGGAAGACTGAAAGAGTAAACCAAGTCCTAGAGGACATGCTAAGAATGTATGTCATCGACAAACCCGGTAAGTGGGAATACTACCTACACTTAGTAGAATTTGCTTACAATTAGAATTTTCAAGTATCTGCAGGTATGAGTCCTTTTTAAATTTTATATGGACGTAAATACAATACTCCAATTTATTGGAGAAATCCAGTTGATAGGTTAATGTTAGGACCTGATTTATTAAAAGATATGGAGCTAATCGTGAAACAAATACAATAAAACTAGAAGGCTTCCCAAGACAGGAAGAAAAGTTATGCTGGCCTTAAAAGAACTCCTAGAGAGTGCCAGGTGGGTAAACATGTGTACATAAAGGTAAACCCCAAGAAAATATCCTTGATATTGGGAAAGTATTCAAAGTTGGCACCCAGGTATTGCGGGCCATTTGAAATTTTGTCTAAAATAGGGCAGGTTGCGTACTAATTATCCCTACCACCCACTATTAAAGTGCACATAATATTTTTAACATTTCTATTTTTAAAATATATATTCATGATGCTACTCATGAGATTGATTGGAATGTGATCTCAACAGGCGAGAAATTTTATTCTGGAACCGTACCGTCGGACAAGTCAAAGTGCAATGGAAGCACCTTAGTCCGAAAGAAGCTACTTGGGAACTGGAAAGTGATATACAGAAGACATATCTAGTCCTATTCCAATATGAAGAAATGGAAGAATAGAGAAGAAAGTTAGTAACAACGAGGACAATGTTATCCTATAATGGGAGGTGCATGTAATGCACCTGAAATTAATAATTTATTATTAATTTATCTTGAAAAATACTTTAATTATTAATTTTATTATTTTTGACAGAAATTCAAAAATAAAACATTTGTAATGAATTTTATTTATTAATAAAAGATACTAAAGGGGGATAGAAGTGGAAATAGTTGTCTAAGAGTGTTTGTTGACCCACAAGAGGAAAAGACAAGTGGTTGAAGCTACTGAGTGAGAACTCAAGATGCAGGAGGCATCATCCCCAAAATTCAGGTCACAACTCGTAGTTGAGTGCTAAAGAGAAGGAGGCTCATAAATGACCAAGTACTAGGAAAAATACTATATAATAGTATGTCCATAAGCAAGGAGGAGGTTAGCATTGGACGGGGATTAAATTTGAGAATGCAAGAGATGACACATTGAAGTATTTTTCTCTTATGGTTCAACGAACATGCTCAGGGGTTCTGGAGCAAGTAAATTGATTGCTCTGGGAGTTGGTTGGGAGGAACAGATTTTCTGCTGTTGTTTTCCTAGCAGTGGTGCCAGGTTTTTATCCTATGTCTTAAATCTATAGTAGGTTATTTCATTCTAGATTGGGTATTGTTAATGTAGCACCTAGTATGCATCGATTAGTCTAGCACTGTTTGTCAGTTCTAATTCTGTTATGTTTTGATTATACGAGTTAGTAATTTCTCTTAATGGTTTACATGCTGGAATAGAATTTCATGCTTAATAGATATTTATCAATTTATGTCTATTTATCTCCATACTCTTTTCCTTTTTATTTATTTCCCAGTCTGTAAGTTGAAACTGCTAGTAAGTAGAATAACCTAATATTCTAATGGTTGTTAGTATAAATCTTAATATCTCATGATTTGGGAAAATTGAGGATTAATCTCTATTCCATTCCTCAAAACATCAATACTATAAGTTTATACAGTCATATATATATATATACACACACATTAGAGGAAATTTCAACTCAAAATGGGCCTCCTAAAATGAACTAATAAAATAATAGTTAAAATAATAAAATAATATTTATTAATTTTGGAGGAAGAAAAGAAAAAAACTACTTTTTTGTTTGTACTTTTGACATATCTCCCCGTGTTTTTACTGAAATTTCGATCGGGAGAGCTCATTGGATGCGGAATTGACTCAGCATACTTTTGACGGACCCCGCTACCCCAAAAATAAGAAATACAAAAAAAAATGGTTTTTTCAGGTATTTCTTGTTTTTGGGGTAGCGGGGTCCATCAAAAGTATGCCGAGTGGGTACTCTTTGGATGCGGAATTTAATTCCGCATCCAACGAGCTCTCCCAATTGAAATTTGAGTAAAAACACGGGGAGATATGTCAAAAATACAAACAAAAAAAGTAGTTTTTTTTATGATACCTATCACCAAATTTATATTAAAAAAGTGTTTAAGACCTATACGGTATTTCAAATTTAAAGCAATTTCATTGGATAACACATGATGACATGGAATTTGAATAAAAGTTAAAAGGCTCATTTTGAGTTGAAATTTCCTCTAATGATATATATAGTTCTTTACATATCTAGAATCACTTTCATATATAATTATAAGATTTTATTAATGTACAGAAATACAGTCATGGAGTCATTTATATTCTTATAGAACAGATCTTATACAAATAAACATATATGTTTAAATCCCTATAGAATGAACATAATTTAATATATAAACAATCCTTTATGGATTCAAAGTAAACAGTCATAACCACAATAACAAATCATGTATACCTGTGTATTATTCTATGATAGGTGCCAAGCCTTAAAACAAAAATCTAACAGTAAAGATCATGTATATTACAAATCAAATCACATGGTATCTAGTTTAAACTACGATTTGTTACTTTAAAAACTTTCCCATATAAGGCACAATACTCCACGAGTCGTTTCAAGCAGTTAATAAGCATATCTAAGTATGGCCATGAGCCCATGGTCATGGCTGCCAAGATTAATATTACTTACACTTACAGAAGCTAAACCAGTGTTGTTTAAACCAAAACAAAACCCTCATACTAGTAGTAACTTTCATAACTAAATACTGCACATAAAACATGAAGACCCTAGGATCGTATCCAGTTAGATATTTATGGTTATAATTCCATTTTTAATGGCTACCATTATAAACAAAACCAAACATAATGTACAGTAGAGATAACAAAGATTTAAAACTATATTAAATCTGTCTCATGGGCTCATTGAAATCGATAATACTATCATTACAAAGTAAGTTTTTCAAAATTTTAAACATCATTGCAAAACTTAGAACAATCGTAAGACCATTAGGGATGGAAGCTTGATAGTCATATACTAAAATCAAATACATTTCGCAGTAAAACACCCTAAGGGTCACTTTGTATAACATATAGTTAAACAACAAAACATTGTGGGATTACAAAGTGCTTGTAAGTCCATGTTGTATGGCTTCCACCTGTTTGTAAAAAACTCATACAATTTATTTTAAATAGAACCAACAATGTAATACCATCCACAATGGCACCCATAGGGTCATCGCAATCCACATAGGATTGCAAACTATTGCATTTAAAACCATCATGAAGAATCAAGGCCATAAATCCTTTGTAAAACACAGGGAAAAACCCTCTCGGGTTTAAGTGAATAGACTTATCTTATGGAGAGTTGGAGTCCTCTCCTCTCAGATCCTCCATGCTCATGCTAAATTACCTGTAGAAACACATACAGGACAGGTTTTGTAAGCCATGCCATGCTATAAACCATTCTTGAAAAGGAAAGAATAGAGGTTGGTTGGTTTGTGTTACTTGAGGCATTTAAAAATACAGGCCTGGGAGGAGGCGACCCTATCGCCTCCCTCTCCAGGTCCCCTCCCTCTCCAACACCCTCCACCTGCAATTTTTTGAGTTACAATCATACTAAATTTAAATAACATAAAGGAAAACTGTAAACAAGCTTTTTAACATTTTAACTTGCCTTGGGCGAGTTAAAGAGAGAACCACTGGTCGTCTCCTTTAGAGATACCCTTAACCTCCTCTACCTGCAAATACAACATGTAAACTCAGTTCATGCCATAAAACATTGATTTTTACCAAGTAAAACACAAAGACAAGTTCCAAGACATTTCTTACATGTTAGAACGTACTAGTTTGCATGGACGAAGTAATGGTAGGCTTTGTTGAGGTGCAAGCATTGGAATGCATATCGCTGAGAAAGTATTGGGAGCCCGGACGACCTCATAAGGGGATAAGCACAATTCCATTAACATAATAATAAAAAATATACACTAGAAACCCTAACCCCATAGCCATGTTACAGAGAAGAGCTTTGGCTTTCACCAGTTACAGACCAAAACAACCAATTGCAACTAACGAAGGTTCCGACAACTAAAAGACATAATAAAAACCTTGTGAAACCCTTGCAATCTCACCATATAGGTCTAAGGTCAAGATTACTTCTCGAGCCAACTCAAGGACCTGGTTGTGCTGTTAACTCACAACCATGACAAGTAATTTAAGTCAACCAAGGTACCACTTTAACTCACGGCCGGGGAAATCATGGCCCTTAAATCATTACATTCGTGTGCTTATATCAAAGCTCAAATAGTGTGATTAAAACTCCAAACAATCAACCATTTAACATATCGTATGAACCATGGCGTAGACCATATCGTATCAAACCCTCTGTATTATGCCAAGAAACATTGCATCATAAAACCATAACCTTTTCATTATATTTTCTAATGAAGGGTTTACACGATCTTAATTACCATATGCCTTACAACCCCAACCATCACGCTAAGGATGGAGAATCGCTTTTGGACCATGAACTTAGGCCATATTAAGGCCTATGTATTTTAAAACTCTTATCAATCTTATTACATTAATGGACATGATCAAGATTATGAGTAGTCTCCCAATCCTTAGAATTGCTAAATCCCTAGTAAGAATTTTTAAAATGAAAACAAGAGAACTGAGACATCACCTACAAGAGTAACTCAATGTTATGAAGGAGTTGGTCATTACATCAGCCATCAAACCCTGCATTTGTAAGCAGAGAAAGAGGTTAATAACCTACATATGCATAAATAATTTAGAACATGAGTAAATTGAAGGTTAAATTACTGTTAATTAATGCATGTATTTTTTTTTAATTTTACGATTTTTGAGGTGTATTACATCTGAAAAAAAGTCTTGGATCTGTTGGAATTCATTTTGATCTAAACCACCTAGGTTTCCCTTGGTTCTCTCGCTCACCAGACCATCAAACGAATTATGAAGTTGTTGGGTTTCATCTTTAACCAGGTTTCCTTTGTTTCCCTTTGCTCCGTCGGTCATCATACTATCAAACAATTTATAGAAGAGGGGGGGGATCTCTATTATCCTCCATGCTTCATGCCAACAACCGTCTCAATTCCTCATGAGAATTCTTGAGAGGACAGGATTTAAATGCAATCACATGAAGAAGGCCACCACTTGTCCATACTGGTTGACGTGTATTGGTGGGGTTCAAATAGTCATTGAGGGAAGGTGACTTGCGGGAGGGACATGAAAATATACCTCCCAACCTTATCCTATAATAAAAAAACAAACAATGGTACATGCTTATGAATTTGATGTTGGTTCTTGAGTTTAACCATTCCAAGTTGATTTATGGCTCCTTGGTTGGCAAGTTTGTCAGCAGATCTATCGTTTCCCCCGAACATATGAAGATAGGTGACTTGTGGAATAACATTTATCCAACTGATTCTATCATATATTCTTTTACACTTGGCAGAACCATGGTTATATCCGGATCTCATTTTCTGGATATCCTTCCTTGAATCTCCGTAGACCACGAGCTTTGTGATCTTAGATTGTCCTGCCAATTCCAGACCAAGGAGGAGTGAAATCCATTCCGCTTCATTGTTGGATTGATGTCCAATACCCCAAGCATAAGTATTTACTAGGGATCAAAGATAATCCCCGCACCTACCTCCCCTGTCATAATACATGTTTATTAATATATATTTAAAACATACATTCATAAATGGTTATTACAATAATTTTTTTAATATAATTAGGATATTAAATGTGGATATTAATATAATTATAATTTTTAATATAATTAGGATATTAACTGGTTTCTTTATATCATTTATGGCGTGGAGTGAAATGTGAAATGACAAAAAAATCGATAAAAAAAAAATTGTTCTTTAAATAAAACCTTAAGAGATAGATAAAAATGATTAACACTTCTATACAATAATTAAAAAAATTATTTTGTGAATTAAAAATTTATTGAAGATAAACTCTATTTCGTTTTTGTAAATTCTAATGTGAATTATAACTATACTTTGGTCACCACCTATTATGAAACATATTCCATTAATAAAAGAAAACCTAAAAAATATCTCAGATTTTATTTATGAGCTACCAAAAGTCTAAATAGAGGATTCCAATTTTATAGAATATTCCAATTTCTAAATTCAAGATTCATATCTTGCATATAGTACATTTTTTAAGTTTATTACTTTCTTACTCTCTAAACAAGAAATTGAAAATTTTCTAAATAAGTTTAACACTATCTTAATCTATAAGCAAAGAATTGAAATTTTGTATGGCATCCATTTTCTTCTTTACTAAGATCAACCTCAGTAAATTTGATCAACTGCCTTTAACCTCTATGCATACTAACTAATTTTGAAAACCTTCCTCTGGCCTCTATGCATAGTAACGAATTTATACAGACCCCCAAAATGAATCAATAAAAAAATGAAATTTGTGAGAATTTCTTTGAAATTTTAATAGTTCTTTTTTGGTCACACTTGGACAAAAATATCAAACTTGGCAATTCAACAATTTTAACATACATTTCTAATAATTTTTATAAATTTAATTTTCACATTTCGAACAAAAATATCAAACAAAAATCCACATTCTAACATGTTTACAAATTACTCTGCTATCTTCTAATGTGTTTTTTCATTGTTAATTAATTAATCCTTTAATGCACTTTGTGAGAATTTCAACTCTATACGTCCATGTATCTCTCTATATTTTCATCCCGCCATCATATATAACTCCTCGAGTTTCTATTATCCATGATTCTCTAAAGAAGTTGCAACCCAAACTTCTCAACCTTATAAGATAAAGGAGTGACAAGAACCTCAAAGAGGAGTTTCTTCTTAAAGTCAAAGATCTAATGATTTACAATTTTGTTTCAAGTCCATTATAAGATTTACATCCATAATAATCATTTTCTCAATTCTATAGTTGCAGTTAATCTTATGATGAATATCTATTTCAAAATATATATATATGGAGTCACTTCAAGTTGTTGCTATCATACATGAAATTATTGTAAGTGATATTTAGATTTTTTTTTTATCATAACCTTTATTTTGTGAGTGTTAATAGTCATATCCATACTAGAGAAAAAGTCTTTGAGAATTTTTAGTTGTTTGTCAAGATCATAGGGACTCATTGTCATAAAAATAATATCATCATCATAGAGAGGAAGATAGATGACTAAATCAACCAAAGTCATACCAGCACAACCTCCCTCTTCTAAATAACCCTTCAACCTATCAATGTAAATACCAAAAAAGCTAGGGGATAAGAGACAACCATGCTTGATTTCTATACTACAATAAATTTATTTTGACCAACCCTTAGAACACCTAAACTTAGTATTAACCTTCGTGCACAACCTTATCACGAAAAGCTCTTAACTTGAAAGGGGATTTTAACTCTTTTATTCTATTCCAAAGAATAGTTTTGGGCATCATGGAAAATGATTTTACAAAGTCAACACAGAAACAAAAGATATTAGTTTTTATTATTGCGCCACTTCTTAGTAATGATCCTAAGAGTAACACTTCTTAGTAATGATCGTAAGAGTAACAAGGCATTCCATAGTTGAAAGATAACCTTGAAATATGGCTTGACCTTTAGCTCCTTTCTTGTGACTTTCTAGCCATGTGGTAATTTTTTTTTCTAGAATAATTCCATATAATTTGGCTAAAAGTGGGTTAATAATAATGATCCTATAGTTATATGGATTGGCTTTATCTCCACTTTTAAATATGAGAACAATGAATATTTCTATTTAGGGTCTAGGGAAACCCCTAAATTGAAGCACTTGTAGATACATGAGAGGCAAGACATACCCAAACTCTGTGTTTTCTAAAGAAAAATTCCAATCCTTTATAAAATGAGTTTGAATGTTTTCCACAACATTAGGGGATTCATAAATATTTTTAAGGTAGGAATTACAATCCTTTAAGGAAATCATATTATTTTTATTAGTCAAATGGATCAGAATTTTCCTCCAAAATTTCTTAGGATCTATATTATAGAGGTACACAAGATTATATTTCTTTTTATTTATGTAACACATTTTTTCCTTTTAATTAGTGCTTTGTATCTAGTGATCTTGTTGGTTTTTAAGGATTCATTAGAAGCATTCCTTATGGTTTTTCTAACATGCTTGCACTTTTTTTCTAACATGCTTGTACTTTTAATCATACCAAGGGGCTGGTCATTCTAATCTCATTCTTAAGTGACAACATGATAGAGAACTTGTTAATGGAGGTAGAAAGTGTTGTGTTAAAATTATGATAGAGAACTTCAATATTGTCCTCAGTTAATATTATATGTAATTCATTATTTAAATCCCTTAAAAATATATCAATTTTATCTTTATTAAATATGAAGTGTTTTTTACTCTTATAAGTCTTCATAATTACTTTTGTATCTACTAGATAAAAAAAGATCCTCATCTAGACATAGAGAAATGAGGTTAGAATCACTTAGAATCACTACTTAAAATAATAGCTTGGTCAATGTTATTCTAGCATTAAAGTCTTCTAGTAAGAAGATATTGCTTTCATTTCTTAGGTGCAAATCTTGACATGTTCCAAGTCATTGTAAGGACAACTTTTATCTAGACCATACTTGTTATAAAATGTAGAATTAATGTGTACTAAACAACATATTGCTATATAAATATTCCTAGAATTTATATATGAAATCTCCATCCTAGTGTGATTGAAAAGATCTTTCTTATGAAACCTAATGCTGGGAAAAATGTTTTTTATGTGTAATAAGTAGCATATATCTTATCCCATATTGACCGCAAGACAAATTCTTATATATTAGGGACCTTAGATTCTTCATGCTCCCAAGTTTTAACAAGCAATATAATATCAATTTCATTGGGAATCCAACTTAAAATGGGACTCTTACTTCATGGAAATCCATGACAATTCCAAGAGAGGATTTGAATTGTCACTCTTGTTCCATTGAAATTCATGACAATTCCAATGGAGGATTTGAAGTGTCCAAACTACTATCTATTATTATCATTTTGGCCTCTATCCCTAATGATAGCTTGTCTATTCTTGATTATTAAGTGGTTTCCATTTCTTTCTAGCTTTGTTTACCTTTTGAAAGTCATTTGTTAATTCATGTTGATCTTTGGGAATGAAAATTTTCTTTATAAATCTTCCTAGCCCTTTTAGATTTGGGATTTGAGTGAGTATTCATTCCATCTTGATGGCCATTAGAGCTCATATTGACACTAAATAACCTATCTTTGTGCTAGATTATTTTTCTTAGCATTTTTGCTACTTTTATAAGACAAGTTGTTTCAATTTGTAATTTTCTGTCTTTTTATTTCTATTATTTAAAACTAAAAATAATGAGGATTAGGACCTTTTGCTAAACTCCTTCTAACTTTATAAATTTATTCATTTTATCTTTAATGAAATGAATTTGACATTCAATTTACCTTCCATAAACATAAATATAATTATTGTTAAATCCATGTATTATCTCATTTTTAAGATTATTTTTCATTAATAACGATATATTAGTAGAATATACATTCTTTCTAAGACGTTAGTGTACCGAAAGAGAAACAGTTTGAATGCGAGTATCTCAGCCAATGTCTAAATTGACACCGAACTTTGAAAATCAGAAAATAAAAATGTATAGACTGGTCTTAGGTGGATGATGTCACATGGATAACCCTTCGTCCAAAAATTCTTATCACCCTATCTGGGAAGAACAGGGTGATAAGAATTTGGTTAAAATAAACTATTATAATATTATGTGAGTATGGAAATTTTGAAGTTTCAGTGTTGATATTGGAATGTATTTTAACATTGTAACTTTTGTCCTTAGTGCCAACTGCATTTGATTTCTTTTTGTTTGACGCAATTTGGAATGCAAAAGCTTTTTGCAGACCGCTGTAGATTGTGTTCATGGAAATTTTATTGTTATTCCTTTCGTGTGCATAACGGGAACCATGATTTTGACACCATAACTTTTTTTTAAGAGGAGACACTCACATAAAACCAAACTCACTGGCCAGAATGACTTCTCTGGCTAAGGCTTACGATAAAAGTGTCTAAATCTGTCTGATCTCATATAGAAATTTTGATACCTGGTATAGTTTTACATGGCATAACCCCTCCACGCGTTTAAAGTTTTCGAGAGTGAGAGAAGTAACCTTGAAATTTTCAAAACTACCATGATTCATAATGGATTTGCTGTTTTACTGCCGAAGAGGATGAGATTTAAATGCAATCACCTGAAGAAGGTTCCCACTTGTCCATAGTTGTTGACGCGTGATGGATAGTCACCGAGGGAATGTGAATCGCGGGAGGGCCATGAAAATATATCTCCCAACCCTATCCTATAATAATAATAAAACAATTTGCAATACACCATGAATTAATAATTTATTATTAATTCTATTGAAAAATATTTTAACTATTATTTTATTATTTTTGTAATAAAACATTTTTATTTAATAAAATATGTTGAAGGGGGAAAAGTGGATATAGATTTTAAATAGTGTTTGCCAACCCACAAGAGGAAAATACATGTCGCTGAAGCCACTGAGTGAGAACATCATCCCCAAAAATAAGGTCACAACTCCTAGTTGAGTGCTAAAGAACAGGAGGCTCATTAATGATTGAGTCCTACTTATATTAGTATGTCCATGAGGAGCAGAAGGCTAACATTGGATGGGGATTGAATTTGTGAATGCAAGAGATGGTGCATTGAATGATTTTTTCCTTGTGGTTCAACGAACAGGCTTGGGGGTTTCAGAACAAATAACTTGGCTACTCTGGGAGTTGGTTGGGAGGAACAACTTCTCCAGTTTTGTTTTTCCAGTATTGGTGTCAAGTTCATAATTTATGTTTTTAAATATTTGTAGAACGTGTTTTAAATTATAGATCCGAAGAATATTAATGTAGGACCTAGTCTATATCAGTTAGTCTAATGATTCCATGATAAATGTTTAATAACAGCAGGGGATTTCTAGGATTAAACGTGTATACTTGGATTAAGAACTTTCGTTTCATTTGAAAATCGAGCTCTGCACATAAATGGATAGGAATTGACTATTTCTAATTGGTATCGTGTATTTCTAAATTCAACCGTCAATTTCTTGTTTGTATAAATTATTTCCAAATTCTTCCTTTGTCTGTAATTTCGAAACTAAATGTAGAATGGATCTCCATTCATGCTAGTATTAATATATTTATCAAATTTAAATCATAGTAAGGATTATAAAAACATATACGTATATACAGACATAGTATTATCCAATTCCTTACACATTTAGAAGTATTAGGATATAATCCTTTTTATTAATGTATAGTATATATCTGTACCATTTAATACATATGAAATGATTTTACATTGATAATACTATCATTTTTTTTTGTAACTAGGGGAATCGACAACTTGGGCTAGGTTGGTACTCGCGTGACATGGGGTTTAGGGATCCATTCCCGCTACCACTATACCCCTTGGTGCCCCACACCCACCCGCAAGACATTGGACATAGGTAAACCCAGGTGGGATTTGATCTCATGGCCTCCATTTACAACAAGTGACTTCATAGCAATTGGCGCCAATGAGCCACACCCATTCGGGCTCATTGATAATACTATCATTATACAAACTATAGGATTCTAATTAATTACTTATTTAACCAATAAAATATATAAATATTACAGCAGACTAACGATTACATAAGCTATTCATGGAAGTCTAAGCCAACAACACAATCAATCATGGAATTAAGAGGGGATAGTTTAAGTAAATAACACAACCAGATCGAAGATCCTAAACATACACCATCTACAATTTAGATCACCTAAATCATAGATCTACAATATTAAATCATGAAAGATAAAATATCTAAAGTCTAACAGGCTACGACCATAGTGGACAAATCTAATCAAATCCAATATCTCTGTTAAGATGATATTTCCAATTATTACATAAACAACCACATACTGACCAAAGATCCTTAACTAGAGTTATATTTATCCACGAAATAAATATAGAATCCAATCTTTGCACACTTGTGAATAGTAAGTCTTCTTTCCCCAAGGATCGACGTGAATGCCATCAATGATGGCAGTCGAGCTTTACTAAAAACCATTGCTACCTACTGTACAGTATATCACGGACCCTAACAGTCGTTTTATTTCATTCAATAGAACAAAGTAAATATAGTTTCTTAATTTCACATCGTGGCTACCACAATCTACATAGAGGAAAAGCCTTGGTATATGTATTCACAAAAGTATTATACTCACGGCCGTAAGACCATCGACGATGGAAACCTTGTGATTTTTAAAACAAACAACATATATATATATATAAGGAAACAACTATTGTTTGAATCACACAGCTCAAGGACAACACCTATTATTATTTAAACAACACATATATTAAAGAGTGGCTATAATACCATCGTCGATGGCTTCCACATAAATTTTAATACCAATGTTAAACAATATGGTAAATAAGACTAGTCATTGGAACCCAAACCCTGCCAGGGTTACTTTTAAACCATTACATTACAGTGCCTTAACAATGGCTAAAGAGTCGGCGCAAAAGCAAACCCTATAAGGGTTTACAAGAACGAATGTGCATTTAAAAATGAAACACTTATCTTAACAAATGATGTGGCTATTATTTGAAACCCTCATGCTCCTACCTAGTATGACCTGCAACCACAATGTAGTTGGGTCAGCACGAGGTTCGAAATTCTTAATAATGAAAACCAAAGAATTTAAGTAAGGATGAGCCACATTCTTACCTGGAAGTAGGTGACCCTGTCCCCTTCCTCTCCAGTGCCTTAACATGTACAATTTTCATTATAGTAAAAAAAACATTACACATTGTGAAATTAAATCAAATAGAGAACTTAAAGTGTGGTACAAACCTTACCTTGGAGAAATTGCAAAGAGGTATAGGGGTTGACTCCTCCAGAGCACCCTTATCTCTCCTTTACTCGCAATAAAAACAAAAAAAACTAGTTAGAATTTACTAAATCATTTCATTATGAAATTACATTAATTAAAGCTTTATTTAAAAAAAAAACGAAACCCTTACCTGTAAAATATAGTGTGAAAGGTGAAGTTGCGGCGAGTTCAATATCTACTCTATAGACCACCATGGGGCCCAACATTAGCACCAGAATTTGTGCTAGGAAGATAGCCAGAAATTTTAGAAGGAGTTGTGTTAGGAATTGCACCAAGCATAGTGCTAGGTATAGAGCTAGACATAACACGAGGAATTGCGATAGGAATTTTGGAAGGTATTTCTCTAGGAATTTCCCTACGAAAAGGGCCAAGCATAGCATCAGGTATAGAGATAGTAATAGAGTCAAAAATTGCGCCTGGAAAACATCCAACATAGCGCCAAGTATAGAGCTAGGTATATCTCCTAGAATAGCACCGGAGAATTTGAAAGGAATTTTTCCAGGTTTAGATCCAAGATTTGCGCTTAAAAAAAGTCCGACATAGCATTAGATATAATGCTAGTATTAGCGCCGAAATGTGTGCTAGGAAAATAGCCATGAACTACATAAGGAATTGTGGTAGGACTTTCACCAGGAATAGTGCCAGGTATAGAGCCAGACAGAGAACTAGGAATTTCGAAAGGTATTGCGCCAAGAATTTCCCCAAGAAAAGGGCCAAGCGTAGAACAGGGTATAGATCTAGACATAGCACCAAGAATTGCACTAGGAAGTTCGAAAGGAATTGTTCTAGTAAAAGTGTCAGTAAAACTCCAATGTTGCGTCAGGGATATTTCCAGACATGTTGACATAAGTAGCACCTAATTGGTCATTTTGGAAACTAAGAGACCCTAATTAATCGTAAATAACACTAATGGAATCCTACGGTCCCTAACGACATGAGAGTGTGTTTAATGACATGTTGTTGATGATGATGATACATATTGACAATGATAAATATAACAATGATGATTTCTACAATATTTAGTAGGATTCTGATGACAATGATGATATCGATGTCAATCATGATGATGCAGGTGATTATAGTGCTATTTGATATTGATTGGTCCTAATGGAAACATGACTCACCCTAATGCATTGAATTGACCATAATAGCCCCTAGATGACCCTAATGTTGTCAAATTGTCCCTAACAACATTTGGGTGACCCTAATGCAACTGGACTTACCATAAAATCATGAGGATGATCATGTTGATGATAAATGATGGAAATGATATTGATGATGATGATGATGATGATGATAACAATGAGGTTGAGATGAATGACTAATATTATAGTGATATATGATGATTCCAATGATGTTGATGTTGATGTATTGATGTATGTTGCTAATGATAACGGTTATTATGGTGAAAATATCAATGTCAATGATCATGATTCATGTGATAGTACTTCTGCATCTTGATTTATCATAATGGCACCTAAATGATCGTCATCATGGCACTTTTGGATATTGATTAATTCTAATGAGGGGTGAATTACCTTAATGTCACATAAATTGATTTGATGGCATTTGAGTGTCCCCAAAAACATTTGATAGATCATAATGGAATTTGATTGGCCCTAACAACATGACGATGATGCATTGCAATAATTATGATGGAGTGTATGGATATGATTTGATAGGTATAAGACTATATCATTCATTCTTGTGAGGTAGTAAGGTTCCTTGCTCATTATTATCACAATTATATTGATGATGACGATGACATACTTGGTGATTTTGATGATGACTATGCCAATGCTAATGATGTTGATTTATTGTATGATGATGATGTATTGTCAATGTCAATGATGATTATCCATGTGGTATAAATTATAGATCCTAATTGATTCTAATGGCACTAACGACATCTAAACAACCCTATTATCATCGAAATGATCGTAACGACATATAAATGACCTTTACAATTACATGGCATGAATCCTAATGGCAATGAGTGATTAAGAACACCAATAGCATGTGAGTGACCAAAATGACAATGATGACGATGATGATGACAATGAGGATAATGACGAAAATCATGTTGATGTAACATATGGCATTGATGATGATGATGACAACAACATCAATGTACATGATTATGATGCATTTGATAATACTTCTCGATACTTATTGATCCTAATGGCACTCAAATATCTGTAACGACATATGAGCGACATACTAATATCACCTAAATGACTCTAATGAAATATAGTTGACATTGACGACATTTGAGTGACCTTAATGGAATTTGAGTAAATGTAGCAACATGATATGGTGCTACAAGTTTTTTATAGTATTATTTCTACACCATCCTACTAAAGTGGTATTATAATCATCTTCGTCTTCACCTTCTTCTAACTCCAAATCATCTGATTGATTTGCACCATCTTGATTCTCATCTAACTCTTGATTTTGGAACCCTAACCCAACATGGACATCAAGTGGGGTCTAAAATATTCATACAGGTACCTATACAAGGTACTTGACTTCGTGACCTGTTGCTTTCAATTCAAAGTACATAAAAAATTAATTTACAATAAATAAATAAAAAATTAAACTACCAATACATAAAGTCTATATTTATATAAAAATAAATTTATAATTAAAAAAACTAAAACCAAATTAAATAAAAATAAAATAAACCCTACTTTTTTACCAAACTACATAGAGATTGAGTTTTTGGAGCCAGTTCCTAAATGGAGTAAACAAACCCAATTTCTACCAAATAACACAAATATTGGGGGTTTTGGAACCAATGCCTAGAGGGAGGAAAAAATTTCGATGCATAGTAGGGGTGTGGGGTTCAATGTGGCCTTTTCTCCTCAATGAAATTGTGTGTGCCACTTTTCCATATCATACATGTCTGGCTAGTGAATCCCTATGGTTGTGGTGGTATCTAAAAATTCTAGCTTTAAGAGATGGACGAAAACCTGAGTAGGTCAATATTCTCTTCAGGTAGATCACTTTCTCTTTTGGATATCATTGATCTTAATCGATGATTGATAGGAAGGAAGGTTGGCTTCCTTCTAGTTCACTTCTACTTAGCTTTTGTCACTTTTCTCCTTTACTAAACCTCCTTTCCATCTCCATGGTGGAATATTTACCATCACCTAGTTTCATTGGTCTTTTTTAGTATGAAAGGAAGCTATCCTTATTTTAGGCAAATATTTTATAACTCTTCTTATTTTTTTCTCTTCGACTCTTATTTTCAATTTTTGATGTACACTTTCCTCATATTTACTTATATTCTTCCATATTTGATGCTATGTTGGATACAAATTACATAAAATTTACCATTTTTCAAAGAACAACATAGTATTTAGTATTATAAGGCATGACCTTTAGAATAGTGTTAAACTCAAATGTTTCTAACACCACTCAAATGCAAAACAACTACAACAAAAAATAGATTTAGCATCTCTTTTTGCATCCTTTTTTGCGTCTAGACCATCTTTCAGTGTATTTTTCTTCATTTTTTGGACAAAATGGCACAATTTCACGGGTTGGTGCTATTTTAGGCATTTTTTGCATCCTTTTTCTAAATTTGGTGCAAATTGTGGTGTAATTTGCACCGGGTTTTGCACCTGGTTATGCGCCATGTTTTTCATCAGGTTTTGCGACAGGTTTTGAGCCTAGTTTTGTACCTAAATTTGCGCCTAGTTTGTACATCTACTCTTGTTTTGCCCCCTTTTACACCCATGTTTGACTCAAATTTTACACCCTTGTTTTCATCCACTTTTGCATCCTTTTTTACATCCATTTTTGCATCCACTTCTGATTCTTTTTTTGCATCCCTTCGTGCCCCAAGTTTTGCATAAAATTTTACATCCTATTTTGAGTCTAGTTTTGCATCTCGTTTTGTTTCAGCCATTTTTGCATCCACTTTTGCATCCATTTTTTCGTCCACTTTTGCACCCACGTTTTCATCCCTTTTTGCATCCCATTTTGCATCCATATTTACGTCTTTTTTTGCATCTACCTTTGCATCCACTTTTGTCATGTCCTAATTCACACCCATTTTTGTGTTTACTTTTACACCCACTTTTGCTTCAACTTTTGCATCCACGTTTGCATCTTTTTTTGCATCCAATTTTACATCAGTTATTGCATCCCTTTATGCATCCATTTTTGCACCCACTTTTGCATCGGGTTTTGCGTTGGGTGTTACGACTACTTTTTCATCTACTTTTGTTGCATTCACTTTTGCATCCAATTTTACATCCATGGTTGTATCCACTTTTGTGCCACTTTTTTCATCATGTTTTGCTTCCATGATTGCATCATTTTTTGCATCCATTTTTGGTGCACCCCATTATGCACCCACTATTGCACCTACTTTTGTTGCATCCATGTTTTTATCCACTTTTGCATCCAGTTTTACACCTAGATGTTGAAGATGAAAATGAGGATAATGATTATGATATTGAGGATGGTTATGATGATGATGATTGATAATGAGGAGATCGATGAAAATGATGATGATGATGAGGAGGATAATGGAAATGACGACATTTCCGATGATTATGATGGAAATGAAATGAATGATGATGATGGTGATGATGATCATTTTGGTACACCCCATTATGGGCCCACTTTTGCGCTTATTTTTGTTGCATCCATATTTGCATCCCTTCTACAAGTATTATGCTACGATCAGTGCATAGGGGATGGTTCTTTATGCATGACTTAAAATATAGTCAAAACTATGGTCTTATGTTGTAACATTGTCCCTAAAGCTCATGGTCCATACATGGGGCCCCAAATTACCACCACCCATGCCTTCATGAATTTGTTCATCATTAAAAAATCCAAATTGATCACTTGAGACAGTTGGGGATAGTGTTGGTTTAATTCTTATCGATATTCCCTTGGGGAAAATATTATATGAAAATTTATATGATGATATTGCTCCAAAACCATTAAATTATTTAAGAACATCCTTTTTGTTGGTCATGGTCAAGAAGGTGGTGTTTATGGAACTTAGAACCTTCCCAACTTTACTAGATTTTTCAACCTCCAACAACATATCATTCCCTAATAACTCAAAGAATTAAACACATAATTTGATGGGCCATCCATCTAACCCAAGATTCTTGTACTCTTTAAGCAAGTCAATCACTTTGTCAATTTCTACAAAACGAATCTCAATTACAAGGTCCAAATTTTGTTCATGATTTACAAAACTAGGGAAAAAGGAAACAATATCCACAATTTTAACTCTCTTGTTGGTTCCATAAATGACTATTTAAAGTGATATGCTCTTACCGCATCTATGTACCAAAAAATTCTTGCTCAACATCCCTATTGGATATACTCCATATTGTATTAATATTCTTTCTCATTCTATCATATTTGTGAAAAAAAGAGAGTGTTCTTGTCACCTTGGGAAAGCCATATAACTCAACTTATTATGTGCCATTTAGATTCTTCCTACTCTAAGAGCTCTATCTTTAAGGATTCCAAATTTTATATTCTCCAATTCTTCTATTGTGAATATTCCACTCATATTAGATTTGTATATGTTTGAAATCTCCTATTCTAAGTTGCAATTATACTCACACGAATCCTTGTACTCTAACTTCACCCACTTGATTTTTTTCTACTTAATCCTTTTTTAGGTTATCACTAAACTATAATATTACAAGATCCTCTAGCTCAATATCAAAGTTCTTTCATTCACTTTCAGCCTAATTGATAAAATCCAAATACTTAAATCAATGTGAATTGAACTTAAAGGGACCTAAGAAATTTTCCTTTGCTGTCCCTATCTAAAGAAAAATTGGGACATGGTTAAATAATCCTCCTTCACCAATCCAGTATCTAGACCTTTATACTTCCACTAACATATTCTCAAATTTCCAAAATCCCTTTAATTCTTCTCCATTCTCTAGTTGAATCTTCACTGAAGATTATAATATCATCCACGAACAACAAAATGCATTAGGGAGATACCCTAAGCCACTTGATTGCACTTGATCTCTTGGTTGTATTCATCATTCTATTTAGGCCCTTAGCTACCATAAGGAAGAGGAAATGAGACATCGAATAACCTTGCTTTAAACCCATAGAGGCCTTGAAATCTTGTAAAGGAGATCCATTGACCTCTCTCTCTCTCTCTCTCTCTCTCTCTCTCTCTCTCTCTCTCTTTACACACACACACACACACATATGGTATTTTTTGGTATAAAAATGAGCTTTGGGGTGGCCATGACAAACATCAATACAAAGAATTTATAACTATTTAAAATCTTTAATAAAGTTTCAAGCGTCCAAAAAAAAATGACATATTGGCAAACAAAAATAAGTAGAAAAGGCATATAACCAAACACTTATCAACACCAAGGATCAAACCCAATGCAAATGGTAAACACTTCTTATCATTTTTAGGTGGGCCACCCCAATTCTTATTCTATAGCTCCATATATGGGGAAAAAACTTTACAACCCCCATATATTCATAATTTTAAGCTCCACTTTTCTTGGCGACTTGTTGATCTTTGATTTGCAGGATTTGGTCGCACGTTCACCATTTAACCATCAACGATAGGTTTTTTACAATGTAATTTTCAATACGGAGGTTTTACCAAGCTTTAAAAGTTGGAGAGGGTACACAGAGACCAACCAATTTGTAGGTTCAGTATTAAGCCGCAGTGACCAACGTTGAAACTTGAGGCCTCATCTAGTTCGAGGTATTCTATGATGTGTTGTCCCATCGAAGGAGGAGGGCATTAACATCAGGGTTCTAATAATAATCATGCATAGATGCATTATTCTGGGGGATTTCATGGACCTTAAAATTGGTTAATGGGGAAAAGGCCCTTAATTATGGGGAGTGCATCGCCTACCATAGGGCATAAATGGGACAATAATGGGTTCCCTGTAATGGGAGGCATTGGGGGCAGCATGAATTTTCATCCCGGAAGCCATCGTCAAGCAGCAGCTTCTCCAGGTAAGAAAAATTTCAAGCCCTATACACATTTGTTAGGGTTTAATATAGGGAAGAATGCATTTTTTAATTTATGTATTAGTGTATTTTGAGTTGTTGCCATGATTGAAACTTGTTGCGGCGTTGTTTAAATTGCAGTTTAATTATTTATTTTTTGTTTAGTAAAATACAGGTTACTATTTATATATAATCAACCTTCCATAACTCTGTCTCCTATTTTAGAGCTGAAAATACTTTATATTGAAGACCAAAACAAAGGGCTTAACACCGTACATTTTGTGGTCATCCTACAATTATTGGAATCTACAAGAAATATTTTAACAAGTTCAAAGAGTTTTCTACTACGTGACTGAGATTCAAAACTTCAACTTTAACAGACAGAAAAACTAGGTTGACAACATATGAAATTAAAACTCTATAATGAGGCGCTTTTGAGTTGTTGTGTCCTTATTGAGTTGTTCTAGGGCCATGGGATTTTGTTATGGGTTCTCCTCCTCGATCAGAATTGGTGGGTGACGATATAGTATATCCTTGGGATTAATAATCTTGTTTTTGTGTTAAATAGGTCACTTCTAAGTTTTCTAATGTTTTGATCAATTGAATCTTTGATCAAAAACCATTTTCTTATCATGTTCTTAATAGTTTGAATTTTAATCCAAAAGATAACTTCCACTAGAGTATTTGCCAATTCATAGATTTAGTGTCCTCTCTAGCTCATCTTCCTAACTTTCTAGCTTCTAATCATCGTTTCAAAGCACAATTAGCATCTAATATGTAACTACCTCTAACTTCAATTAGAGCTTATATGTAAAAAACTCCAGCCCATTTTCAACTATATTATTGTTATCGCCAGAATTGTGCTAAAGTTCCTCCATCCTCCACCCAACATTGTCACAAACATTCCTAATTTTCTCATTTAATACACAGTGATCACTGGAGCATATGGGTTCCTTCCCCACACTCTATGCAGGATATCCAATCTCCAACGTCTTATAGAGTAAGTATTTTGCAAGCTCACACAATGTTAGACATATTTTTTTTCCTTGGATAAGAATCCTTTGTCAATATAACTTATGTGTGCCTGAAAATTTTATCAATGCCAAATAATGACAATGACAAGTAGGTCAACCAGACTTGAAAATACATCCACTATACATACCTGGGTTAGAGTGTGGCCCTAACATCCAAGGTCCATTAGAAGAAACTATGAATGGAATATTGTGTGCTTGACCAAACTTGGAGAGTTTTCCTGCATAGAGAGAGTCTGTCTCTGGGACCTCCCATGGATGATTTGTCTACCGGCCTGGTAATTTCTGCCATGGGATTTGAAACGTGAGTTCCTTAGAATATTTATGGAAGTCAGTTGATCCATATAGAGAGGGTGTCAAGAGGAAATCCATGTCTCACTGATTTGAAATTTGGAGTGGTCTAGGCCTCTGTATGTTGTTTGCTTCCTTGAGTAGACAATTAACAAGGAAGAAAAGGTGATCCTACGGATGGGATCTGGCTGGAGAGGTCCACACGAGGATTGTGATCGATGCTTGAAAACATCCATCATGAAAATAGGTAGGCATATTTGTTCTGGACAATGATAGAATGTGGAGAGGGAGCCACCCAAGTCTCATTGAAGGTAGTAAAACCTCCCTTTGTCCAAATAATGGATACTAAGATAAGACATATGAAAATGAGATGTTCCTCTTACTTGCTCTCTAGTTTGGTTATGTTGAATTTAACAAGCACCACTCTTTAAAGTGCGAATCTCTATAGACACCATTTGGTGTGAAACAACCTTTTAGGATAAAAAATGATTGAAACTAGGCCATTTGATTGAAATGGAATTTTGGGTTTTCAAGGAGACATTTCCATGCTCAGAGGGTTTAAATATACTACTATTATAATTACTAATAGTTATTGAAAAACCATGTCATGATGATAATGATAACAATGACAAGACAATGAAACTGCCAATGGCCTTAGTAAATCTTCCCAATTCTAAAAATGCCATCATTGTCATCATCATCATCATTATATCTGTTTTTCTCATCTAGGTCGTCACCGTCGTCGTTGTCTATGTCATCATCACCAACAATGACATGAAGGATGACGACAATGATAACAAAGCCATTAATGATGATGATGATGTCCATGATGATGGCGATGATGATGATGATGATGATGGAAATTATGATGGCGATGATCATTGTGCTACTACTGCTGATGACGATGAATCATGACCTCGATGATATTAATCATAATCATTGTCATCCTCATCATCAATATTGTTCATATACAACATCATATTCATCATGGTTATTGATGATTGCGATGCTAATGATGACCATGAAAATGATGATGATGGTAATGATAAAAATGATAATGACGATGAGAATGACAATGAAAACGATATTGACTGATGGTGTTGTAGTTGTTTTCATTGATGATGATGATGAGGATGACAATGAAGATGCCAATGATAATTATAATGTTGTTCATGATGAATCCAATGATAATGATAATGTTGTTGACAATGAAAATGATGATGACAATGACAATGTGATTATATGATGATAATAATGATAATTACTGTATTGTACTATTCCTTATTATAGTTTATCCAAGATTATTTTTCTTCTTTTTTCTTATGTGTATTTAGTAACCACCAAGGTAGGGTTGAGTTGAATTTTGATTGATTTTTTAGTAAGTGAAGTGCATTTGATTGTATTAGAAGTGAACCCTGATTACTAGTAGCATCCTTAATTTTAGAAGTATGTATGCAACAACTATACATTGGTTTTGGGAAATCATGTTGCACTGAACTTAAGGTCTTGTTTTTAATGTCGACTTTATTTTGGTGGAGCCTTGTCAAATATCTTACATGTTTATCCTAAAAATAAGTACTGTGGAGGTTGCATTTTTGCATTTTTATCTTAAATTTTGAATCTAGATTATTTGCAATTAGTGTATTGAACCTTTTGTATCTTGTTTGAGGAAGAGACATCCAGTGTGGATTTTGATGTGCTTGGAGCTTTTTTTGTCAATACCCTCCTTAGGGTGATTCCTACTTCATTTTCATCCCAATGATAAAATCATGAACCCCATTAATCTCACGAGAGGCTATGTGGTAAGTCGCTCCTTTCTTAAGATTTGTGCTTTTGGACAAGGTTTCCCCAACACAGGTTTTGGCTTCTTCTCTCCATTATATTAAAACAATATATTTGAATGCATAAACGCTCTCAAAGTTGATCTTTAATTTTTTTTATTTTTTTTTAAACTATTACTTTACTTTTTATTTTTTAAATTTTGATATACAATTCAAACTAATAAAAAGATACTGTCCAAATTTGTCCAAACTCTACATTGTTCATAAGCATTATCTCCTATTAAATTATTCATGTCAATAATTTAATTCGATCACACAATATAGTTGGTATAAAAGCATCACAAATTTCTTTTTAAAAGTCATTTAACTGAATTTAATTTGACTCACGTGTGAGCAAATAGTGCACGTTTTCCCGCCTCTACCTATTGAAAGAGAGTCTAAAGGAAAAAACCATGAATTGAACCCTTGTAGGTTTCTATCTCAATTGATCCACCGATATGCTCACATGCATTCTTTGGATCACTCAACTAGGTCACTCATTGTTTCTTCACTCGATGTAGTTTTCTTATTCTTACAAGGTAGCGCCCTTTTCATTTTCTCGCCAGTTAAATTTTGAAAAACATTTCCCAGATTATTATCTTCTTAATGATCATATATTGCAAAGTTTCCCAATCGCTGCAATGTGCAATTTGGAGGCTTTATTTGAGTTGAATCTGACCGATCTATTTAGTTCCTCAAATATGCCCCTGGGTTGTGCAGACACTTGGGAGCATGTGTTAGGCATGGGCTGGGGGCTCTCTTCGCTAGCCAACACTTTCAGTGGGAGATCAAGATGCTGGAAGATCTGGAGAAGAATCTCGCAAAGGCCAAAGATTCCAATCAAAAAAGTTTTATTGGTAAGTTCTATGCTCTACGCTTTTTCCTTTTTCATTTTGCATGACTTTGAGATTTCTTGTCAACTAAAAGGGTTTTGGCTAGTAGAGGGAAGATATTTTTCATAACTTTTACATTATTATCATTTGTAGTGGATTATTCAAGATGAAGTTTCAAACTGTCAATCGTGGTCTTGTCGATGTGGAGAACAATCTAGATCACAAACTGTCACTTATATTGGAAACTTTCTTCCTGTTTGTTCATGTTGCAGTTTTAGATGATACCATTTTTTTAGAACATCCACACATTTTTTCTTGATACTCTATTAGACATATTGGATGGAAGAGTGTGTAGATATGAGAGACATAATACAGTTTAGAAGCTTCCTTTGGTTTACAAGGATGACATTATCATTAAGGTATAGGAATTTGCTCTGCATACTACGACCCAATGGGATGGGTGTGAAATTTATGCATTAGTGCCATCAAGCATATTCCAGTTTTCGAGAAAAAAAGGAATGCCCCATGAACATGAGAGGAGGTATGAGGCACTACAGGACAAGGGAGTAAGGATACAAAGCCGAGGGGAATGAATCCACCTATTTGAGACCCCAAAGAACTATCTACCCCATTGATCTAGCGTATCATATCGAAGAGAAGTTGTTGTGATTAACTATCCATTATTCTTTAAGGTGTAAAAAACTTCATTGGAAATAAACAAGTCATTGATCATAAAGGAGACGGGGTTGTAGGCTTATCTTTGACTACTTTGTCCTATAACTTTTGTTTAGAGCATTTGACCTTAATTGGTGAGAATAGTAAGGAGATTCAACTAAGTGTTATATTTCCACTAGCGGGTCACTAGCTAGAGGACCTAATAGCTATTGCAAGTTTTCTGCATACAGAAGGAGTAAAAGAAAGGATCGATGGGGATAAGTCATGGACAACTACTAGCAAGGACGAGCTGGGAGTAAATGACGCAGAGTCTTCAAGTGGTCAAGGCAACAATTCTCTATTTGGAGATATTTTTTTGAACATTGGTAGGAAATTCGTTACATCTAATGGACATGAACAACCTTGCTCTACACATGAAAGTGTTTCTGACTCAAGTATTATAACTTTGCAAGGATCTGTGGAAGTGCTTACTTTTCTTAAAGGGTGCTTTTTTTCTTCAGAGTGCATTTTTTCTTCAAACTGCCATTATTCTATTTTGTAATAAGCATGTCACCAACTTAATGAACAACATGTAACAATCTTCTTGTTTCTCCTTAATAGGAATTCTTTAACCTGAATTTTTTTTTCTAAGCTCCTTGTTGCATGGTTTCCCATTGCATGTTCACCCATGGAGTGTCAGTCGTTGCCTCTTCTATCTTTTTCGTGGAGAGAATTTTGCATAAAGTTAAGCAAATTTTCAAAGAAAAAGATGCATTAGGGTGATTGAAGTGGATGCAAAATTTTCAATAGTTTTTTTGACAATATAACAAGCATAGATAGATCCATCATAAATCAGAGCACTCCCTGTGGAAAAGGTGAAAATGATGACAGAGGAAGAAATAGAGCAAAATGAAGTGGAAGAAATCTGTCTGGGAATAAAGGTATGTCACAACTGGTGTTTGTTATTCAAGTTGTTTCGTTTTTTATTTCTTAACTTCAAAATCTGATATGAAAATCAAGAGAAAAGCAGAGCCGACATAAAGGTAACAATTTCAAAATCAAGGAAACCCTTGTCTTTACCAATCCAATAATTGGTTAAATATAGATCTTGTATCTTACATGTGCATACAACAGCTTGACCAAAAACTTGGAGTTGAAGAAAGCATAACCTGTATAAAATATCAGAAGTTTTAAAGGTATTATCATGATTATTTTTGGGGATATTTCTTCCAAGGATGTGGTCTATTTTATCCATTCCACATTAACCATGGGAAGGGAAAATAGATGACAGTGTTTTATCCCTTACTAATATCCAATAATAAATCCCTGGAATATTTTTTGGGGTTTCCAAATGTGAAGAGATGATTATACCTGTCATTGTACTAAATGATCTAAAGCAATAGTTTGGCCATACAGCTTTAATTAGAAGGCATCTCCACATAATATTTTATCAATTTTGTTTTCATTAACCTTGTCTGGGACTGTTTCATTCAATTAAAAATAGATTTCAACAGGAGTAAAGGATTCCAAAGTTGATGATAGTCTATTTGAATGGAGTTGGCTAAATGAGTTGGAATCCGAGTTGGAATCTGGGGATGAAATATTTTCAAAAAAATTGTTAGGAAAACGGACCAAAACATAAAACATTTAGCTCACTTAAAATGTTTAGCTTACACGTAATAGGTCACTATAACTAGACTTGCAATGGAAAGAATTTAATAAGAGGAAGACAAACACCCCACCACCAGCTAGAGTAATAAAGGAAAGGTTTAAGTTTAAAGGTGTTGTAAAACGCTCAAATAAAGGGTAGCCATGTTCCAAGCCTCGAGGAGTCTACTCGATCAATAGAAAATCACGACGACGTTCTGAGCCTTCTTATCACCAAACCAAATATAATTCAAATTTGAGACGATGGAAACCTTAGCTTACTGCAACAGGAAGTGTCTCGGATTATTTTTAGCAACAACCAACAAACAACAAAAAATAACTTTATGTACTAGTTTCCCTGATGGTTGGAGCCTTTTCTTTCAAAAGGAGTTGAGAGTATATTTATGGAAAATATTAAAGTTGATGTTTTGTTGGTGTCCATATTTACTTAAAACATCATTATGGTGTATGCCACTTGAATAAAGAAGCAATGTTAAATGCTTTAAGGATTATTGTTGTTGGAAAACTGGTGGGAAGGAAGATAGGTGTCAAAATAAAATCCTTTTTTTTCAAGAAAAATAGGACACCTAATCCTTAAGGTGTCAAGCACTCCAATTATCTTATTCACAGTGTAAATATAAAGTTCAGTTACAGAATTGAAGGTATCTATATAGCATTCGAAGAAGATAAAAGGTGAATACCAAAGACTTGCAAAGGTGATTTTTGGAATTTTTATAACTTTAGGCAGAGTTTTATCATGACTCATGAGCCCTAAGGGTTGTTGTATCTCCTAAAGATCTAGAAACTTTTTAATGGATTCTTCCCTCCATTATACTAGTTTGTAACTTCTGTGCTCCGATGGAGTAATTTTTTTTATCAAAATTCCTTTTCATCTAAGTTATGAATTGTATATATTTTTTTTATAGTTTGTATTAATGAACATATGGAGTATTTTGTGTTTGTTGCTGTAAACTTGTTATTTGCTTCTTTAAATTCATCATGGCATTGTTACATATATGGAATGATGGTCATTGTTACCTGGAATGGTGTGCCTGTGTTATTCTAGAGAGCACATAACATATTCAATAGATTTTCATGAAAACTTCCTCCAGTAAGAAATATTACTTCTTTCACTTTACCGGGCAAGGAAATGGTTAAAGGATATAGAAATTTTGGAACCACAACTATTTAAAGTTTATTGAGGGGTGTGATAAGGATGAATGGATATTTCAAGGTATACATGATAAATGTAGAATCGTGTTCAATGGTTTAGTTCCTTGTATGGAAGATAAATGCATGTATAGTGATCTATTTTTGTTGAAGCACATGGAAAGATTAGTAAAAGAAATAAACTCAAGTAAGGAGATTGACTTATCTATTGAAGAGAGTTTGATTACAAATGTAACTAATATGGAAGAATTCTTTAGAATGGATCCTGATAAAGTCATTGTTGCTAAACCAGAGAGAAAATCAGGTACTAAAGTCTGGTTTGGATACCCATAATAGTGTAGCTCTGAAGGTGGTATTAACTTTTGCCATAATTTCCTGAAACAAATATGAAAAAGCTGTGTAATTCTGCTAGCGGCATGTCCTTGTTAACCTGCCATCAATCAGTCATTTGAAAATTCCAAAAATATATTTTATGGTAGAGACCTCCAATAGGAATAGATTTTGTGAACATGTGCCAGTATGGCTCTCCCTTTGCTGATCAGATCCCTCAGTCGTCTTCAGAAAACAGGATTAATATAGGCGCCCTTATGCTGAAAATATAAAATACCTCAGTGCCTTTTGGTTTTCTTATCCAAAGAACATTAAAATGATTGAAATCCAGTTGATTACCATCTTTGCATCCATGTTTTATAGTAGAATCCATGTCTTGTGCTCGCTGGAATGCCAAAACTCAACCCTTTTCATCTTCTTTCACATTAGTGCACAAATATGTTCATATAGTAGACTGTCATGCCCAGGTTTCTCCCTATACCATATTTTATGCACTATTTCAAATTTCATGTACAAATAAGCAGAAATAATAGGACAATTTGCAGACTTGATATAGATGCAATAAACAGTAATAGCAAGGTTTTGTAAAATTGTGATCAAGAAGAATGATAACATTACCTTTGCATTGATAGGTTTTCCCACCTAAATCAAAAACATCTGGAGCACATAAATATAAAAGAGAATCTCAACACACTTGTGCCCTAGATGACCTATAACATCCTTGATGAGATTGCAGCCTTGAAAGAATATCTTCTATACTGTTTCGAAGTGTTGATCCACCTGGAGGAGATGTTTTGAAGATATCTTATATTATAGGTTAACAAAGATAATCTGATTGGAGAATAATATCATGTATTGAGTCAAAAAAATAAGAACAAAATAAAGGGGATTCTTGTAGCAACTCAACCCTTTCTGCAGGATCTGTTTGGATTCTTCTCCATGGTTGTAACCTAGAACAATGACAAACATATGGTATTTGCATTGGTTAGGGTCTTAATTGAAATCATTGAGTTGAAAGCATTGAGAGTATGTAAGAGGAATGAATGTGGCAGGATCGTAAGAGATATCATAGGTACCCAGTGACTGTGAAGCCTCTCTTTCTTTTACTACTGGCCCATATAAGCCTCTCTTTGTTTTACTACTGGCCCCTACATTTATGCACCTTCATAAAGGTGCTTAATCAATACCCACCTTCAACACTTTTCAATTTCATTTATACAACCTTTAAGCTACCATTAAATGCTTATTTCTTCATTGGCGTGGGCTACCCACAGTCTATTATCAGTGCCCAATAAACTTCCAACTGCTTTCAGTTAATCCATGCATAATATATCATGCTTTGCATGTATGAGAGTTACTCTTATTTTCCCTCCATAAATTGCAGTCAGGATTTTATTGATAGCTTGGATTTGCCCTTAAATGCTTATTTCTTCTTGGCGTGGGGTACCTAGGGCCTGTTATCAATGACCAATAAACTGCCAACTTCTTTTATTTAATCCATGTGTAAGATATAATTCTTTGCAGGTATGAGAGTTTCTCTTATCTGCCCTCCATAAATTGCAGTTAGTATTTTATTGATAGCTTGGCTTTGCCAACTTTTATTACATGTCGAGTTTTACCTATATTAGCTATTAAGGGATAGTAAATTATGTCATATCAGCACCCATACATGTGATGCTTTACATTAATTCTCTGAATCCAACTTTCTGTTTAACTCCAATAATTTATTATGATCGCAGATACATAGGAAAAATAAAAATCTAGAACTGTTCCACATAAAAATCTTTAGTGGCACATTTTAGCTGGAGGTATTTATTAGAGGGTTCAAATATTATGTGTGTATGAAAATCAAGCTACAGTGCAGATGGAGTTTACATTTTCCTTCACACTATTATTAATTTTTATGGAATTTGTTGATCCTATTTGATTTTTTAAGGTTTCTAGATGTAAGCATAACTCCTGACTATTTGTCATTTTACGTGATTACTTTTGTAATCTCTTTATCTTACTTATGGTTGGAACTTCTCTGAATAACCAACAAAATGCAGACATGAGGACCATTAATGGTTATTGTTATGTTGCGAAGTCAGGTGTTTTTGCAGGAGGAGCAGTGCTAGCCTTATCCACAGTGACTCTTGGCAGATTCTACTATATTACAACATATGTAGTGAATAAATCGATTGAGTGAGGCCACCATAACTAGAATATTGCTATGGGATAGACACATCATAGACTGTCCAATATCCAACCATTTTTTGTGGCTGAAAATTCATATTCACAGTACAATGAGTATCCTTGATGGAATAATCGTTAGTAAGATGGGAAAACCATCAACTTCATTTACCTCCTTATGGAATTATCAATTGTGGAAACCGGTATGATGTTTTTCTCTGTTGACATCTTACTAATTTTTAGATTATAAATAATGACATAATATAGATCCTCTTGTTGGTGTTTACTGTTAAAATCTTCATTAGATCATATATGATGCACATAGTAGGCATCTTCATTTAGTAACCATTCATGAGTGCTTCTCTTACCATCCCATTGTTGAACAAAATCACATCATCAATGAATAGAAAAAAATATGTAGCAACACACACATCCTTTATTGGATTCTACAACTATTTCTTAAACAAATCCCTTATTCTTTGTCCTTCTCAAGTTTAGGTTATTTTGCGTACCACTTTAATAGATTGCGTAATTGTTTAGGATATTTTGTTGCCTGATCACGATAGATTTTTGTGCTTATTAGTGTGTTTGGAAAAATAAATTGGATTTTAGGCATGACTGTATTTGGATCTTATTGTCTTTTATTATAATTACAAATGATGAAATCTATGTTTTAATATTGCTCCTCTTCCCGATTCTTAAAGGGTGCTATCTCAATGGAAGAGCGCCTGCCTTACAAGCAGGAGGTTGGTGGTTTGATTCCTCCATGCCCTAATGATATTGCAATGTATTTTTAAAGGTAAAAAATGTAGTAGTGCAAGATGGATGCAATATTAGACACAACACTAAATTCAAAACATGATATAAAAGTGGACGTCACACCAAACACAAAAGTGGATGCAAAAGTGGACGTTACGTCAGACGCAAATGTGGACACAAAAATGGATGTCACACTAAACTGAAAATTGGATGCAAAAAGAGACTCAACACTAGAAACAATTAATGACTAAAAAATAGATGCAATACTAGGCCCAAAACTACACGCAACAATGGATGCAAAAGTGGACGTTAAATTGAACACAAAATATGGTGTATCGATGGACATAAAACAAGGCGTAACATCAGGTGAAAAACTGGAAGCAACGCTTGGCACAAACAAAGAATTAAAACAAGACACAATAATGGATGTAAGATGGGATGGAACATTGGATGTAAAACTAGACGTAATATTAAATGCAAGATGGGATGCAACATTGGACACAAAACTGGATGCAATATTAGATACAAACATGGGTGCAAAACTAGGCACAACACTGGAAGCAACACTGGGTGCAACATTGGACTCAAACATAGATGCAAAAAAAGACATCAACCAAGATGTAACACTAGGTGCAAACCTAGATGCAAAATATGACATAAAACGAGATGAAACATTAGGCACACACATGGATACAAAAAAAGACGTAAAAAAAGATCCAAAATTAGATGCAAAAGGGGATGCAACATTATAAGTAAAATTGGATGCAAAACTAGGCACATTATTGGGCCCAAAATTGGATGCAATGCTAGATGCAGAATTGGACACATAATTTGATGCACAACATGGTGCAAGACTCGATAAAAAACTAGGAGAAAAATAAGCTACAACAATGGATGCAAAACTGAGCATCAAATTGGGTGCAAACAAGGATGTAATAAAGGACACAAAAAAAGATGCAATACAAGATGCAAAATTCGGCACAAATAAGGGTGTAGAAAACGATGCAAAAAATTGGGTGCAAAAATGGATGCAAAAATGGATGTTAAAAAGGACAGAAAAAAAAGACGCAATAAAAGGAATTTTACGAAATTGTACAATAGCGTCAGGTTTAGCGCCAGATTGTTCACCAAAATTGGTAAAAAATTACACTTAAATCTGATGCTAAATCTTGTTTTTGTTGTAGTGAAAAAAATCTCAAATTCCTTTATCATAGTAGTGATTGGTATATTTAGTAAGGAAATTGCATGGCTTCACATGTGGAATAAAAATACTTTTTAGGGAAACCAAGTCATGGTAAGAAGCAAACCTTATATATAATGAACATGGTCTGATGTGCTTTGCAAGATTGGTGTTAATTAGTGCAATATGCCATGGCCATTAATTTGGGATGGATGTTCACACATGCCCATATAAAAATATGTATGGAAGCACTTGGTTTTGATAGGTGGTTATTGCTTGACAAATAGTTAATGAAGCTTATTCAAGTTCCATTACTATGACTAATGTTGTTATGTGCTTGTCATAAGGGTGACATTGTAATATGAGCATTAATAGGGTCCTCATAACGATTAACCTACATATTTGGGTTATGGGTCATGTACATTGAATTGATATGTTCATAAGCATAGATTCATAGAGTGATTTCCTAATGTCTATAAATAATCCACTAAAAGAATTGATTTGTACTATAGACCATCGACACAAAACACATGTATTATGAACATTATGTCGAGACATTTATTTTCACTACCTTAAGTTCATCTATATCAGTGAGTTATGAGTTTCAAGGACCTGCACACATTCTTACTATTCTATTTTTTTCTTTACAAACCGTGTAACCTTGGTGGAGAACTTACATTCATCATTTGGCATTATTAGGTTTGGAATTATCAATTTGACTAGTGTAAGAGTCAAGTGTCTTGAAAAAAGTGCCACACAGGAGAATGATGTACAACTTGAACAAAGATTTGGATAGGAGAGTGATGTTCCTGAGTGGTGAATGTGCATAATGATGGTGGTGATGGTTTTTTACCAGAGCAAGTAAATGCGGTAGTGTTCAACTCCACCAATGTTGAATGCATGTCATTGGGAGATTATTGCATCAAAGAATATTTCAAAGATAAATATTTATAATTTTATACAAATAAACTATCATCATAACACGCATATATTCACTTATTGCTTTCCTAGAGATGAGAGAATACGTTACATGCCAAGAACAGAGTTGCAATAAGAAAATAATGTATAAGAAGAGACCTTTGCATGCTTCATGGAAATAACATGATTACTTGAGAACAAGCAGGAATTGGAGAATTCATTTCCCCATCATTAGAATTTGAATTCAATATGCAAAGAGTGTCCCGAGAGGCACTACCGAAAAATAGAAAAAATTTTGGTCCATGAAGCCACCAAACAAGGGTGTCTCTAGTAGTAATCAGGTGTCACAAATACAGAAAACCTGACTGTTTGTCCATCGAAACCTTGATTTTCAAGTTATGGCAATTTTCATATTGCTTACCAATTCCATTTTGGGACATCAGACAAATTTCAACCGGGAGCATAAAAACCAAAGTGAGCAACGAAATTGACTTTCGTTGCCTCCTACAAGTGTGTTTGGGTAAGGGAGAGATGGTTGTGATGCCCACACACTCATTGGGTACATTTTTCAAAATATTATCCTATCATACATAAATTTCACTACACGTCACTTAGCAAAAACCTAGCTTATAAAACCAACAAAATATATAACTTTTGGTCCATGAAGCCACTTGACAGTGGTGTGCCTAGTGGTACTTGAATGTCATGAATACAACAAAACTGAAATTTTTTCCATCAGAGCCATGGTTTTCAATTTATAGCGAGTTTCTTCTTGTTTATCAAGGTCATTAAGGGACACCAGACAAATTTTGACTAGGGGCATAAAATCCAGACCAAGCAACATAATTTAGTTTCGTTGCCTCCTACAACCGTTTTTGGGAAAAGGAAAGATGACTAAAAATCCCATGTACTCACTTGAAACATTTTCTAAATATTATCCTATCATGGAGAATTGCAATGCACGTCTCTAAGCAAAACCCTAGTTTAAAAACCGTCAAAGTAAACAACTTTTAGTCCATGAAACCACCAAGCAAGGGTGTCCATAACAGTACTCGGATGTCACAAATATAATTTAACTAATGTTTTTTTCCATTCGATCCTTGTTTTTTGAGTTTCAACTTGCTTCCGATGTCCATTGAGGGATATGAGTCAAATTCCAAGTAACAGAATTGAGTTTTGTTACTCCATGTTGGTACTTGGATAACATGACTCCAATGAAGCTTTGCGATTATTATACCAATGATATGATAATTATGTTAAAAACTATATCTATGATAATATTCTTTTATTTATGTTCATGAAGAATATTATCAAGCATGTTATATTAAATTTACTCTTAGATTAAAATGTAAACGAATCATGAACTTGATTGAGAGATGAAAACCATGGTTAATATGCTATTGAAGAAATAGATTGAATAACATGTTATATTTATAGATTTAATGATATAACAACTTAGACAAGAATATGGTTCAAAACGAATAATATATGTGATATCATATTTTTCTTCACTTTATATATAATCATGGGGATGTCTATTTTTCCTTGCATCTATGTCTTCTTCTATTGTGATATGAAAATTTATTGTGTACATGTGTGTACGCATGGTTATGGATACACTTGATATGTGTGGTTACTATCTATTAATGAGATGATGTTTATATTCATGGTTGGTAAACTCGTGAGAATGCATAAATTATCACACTAATATTTGCAATATAACAAAGAATATGCATTATTTAATGAAATTGATACTAATGCTTTAAATAGATTATTTCTTGGTATTTGCAGAAAAATGGTGAAGATAACTGCGTAGGTGATGATCCTAATTATGTTTCACCGATGTAGCATAGAAATATATAGATGATAATGAAACAAATGGATTAAATGAAAATGATGATGGATATGATGTTGGGATAGATGATGATGATGATGATGATGATGATGATGATTATGATGATGAAGATGATGAGGATGAGGATGGTAGCCATTGATGCTACTATTGAGATTGTGGATGCTTTTTGCTTTCTTAGTGATACTAGACACATATTGTTATTTTTGTGATTATCCAAGTTCATATTACATTTTGGGTCTTTTTTATTTGTATGGTGGTTTCATATTGACATATAAGCTTTGATTATTGTTGATCATTTTGACTGTTCTAGATATGTATATCAAAACAAATATTTCTTGTGATATTGGTATTTTCACTATATATATAGTTCACTTGTTCTTTTAACCTTAATACGATGATCTATATGATAGGTTAATGATGTGACAATGCTATATAATTTCACTTCTTTTGATTAAAGATAATGTTGATGTTATCTCTATTATATTTTAAATTTATATATATTGGAAGTTGTTGATGATATTTTCATGGAAAATTAATATATATGATGATATTACTTCTTTGGATAAATGTTGTATGTTTCTATTAAATTTCTTCATAAATGCTATGCAAATAATTTCAATAATTGTATGTACAATTAATTTGAATGTTTCATTATGTTATTTCAAAACTATGAAGTAAATGATATATCAGAACTATTGAATTAATGAATAATTATAATAATTTTATATAATAAATATATTCGCACACAATTGGATATGGTTGTAGGTGTTAAATAGAAAGTGTAATGTGGTGCTAATAAGGAAGCAAAACAGGAACTAAAACGGAAGCTCACTATGTTCTAGATCTAGAAGCAACAATAGATGCAAAACCTGGCGCTAAGTTGGAAGTCAATGGTGATGCTATTTTGGATGCCAAAGTAGAAGCTAAACTAGTGGCCAACAAAGGAGAAAAATTGGATGTTAAATGAGAAGCTAAATTAGGTGCTCATGAGGAAGAAAAATAAGAAGAAAGACAAGGAATTAAACAGGAAGCAAAATGTGGCGCTAGTGTGGGAGTAAAAATGGACGATAAATTGGGCTCTAAAGTAGTAGAAAAACATGGTGCTAATGTGGGCGTAAATAGATATGTGAAACTAGGCATTAAAAAGGATGCAACACTTGGCGCTAATGATGAAGCCAAACATGGTGTTGATATGGTATAAAATAAGATGTTACATTGGATGCAAAACATGGTGCTACATAGGAAGAAAAATATGGTGCAACAATAGAAGAAATATTTGGCGTCATTTTGGTAGGAAAACACAATGCAAAAAAGGAAGCAAAAATTGGTACAAATTTGGAAGCAAAAATTGGCACCTATTTGGAAGTAAAACATGGTGCAAAATGGAATGCTAAAGTGGTAGCACAAATGGATGCAATATTGGATGCTAATTTGGATGCAAATATGGTGCTAACAGGGATATCATTTAGGAAGCAAAATCAAACGCTCTCTAGGAAGCAAAATCGGACAGTATTTAGGAAGCAAACCTTGACTTTCTTTAGGAAGCAAAGTTGGGCGTTATTCTGGAAGGAAAAAAATAGATGTTATTTTGGACGTCATAAAGGATGTTATCTAGGACTCAAAAAAGACGTTTTTTGAGATTCTTTAAGTTTTTTCCATGATGTGTCCCATTTAGCTCTAGTTTGAACACACAATGTTAAAAGAAATTACACTAAAAAGGGGCACTAAATGGGAAGTTAATTCCAAGATTTGTTGTAGTGTGCCCCAAAGTTTGAGAAAAAATTTCATTTGCTAAGGTTTCTTACATTTTTAATTGAATAAGTCTCGGACTTGACTTTTGAACCTAGGAGATCGAATATGAAAAACTGATACATTAATAATTATTCTCTTTTATGAGAGGGGACATATTGAACTTAATTGTTGAAGAGTGGTCACTACTCCATGGGAGGGAACAAATACATTGCAGCTAAAAATCCTAAATGGCAGATATGCCAATTACCAAGTCATGTAGGGGACAAGAAATTAAGAAAAATGAAGCTATCAACCTGATGACTGATTTAGTAGAAATTATTATTAATACCGAGGCAAAATATTTAGATAAACGCCAAGGGAACAAGACATTGTTTGGTGAAATTGAGAATGGGGATGTATGCTCCCTAGAAAAATCATTTTCAGATATTTCGATAAGTCCACAATAATTATGTTACAAACTTTGAAGAGAAGTGTTGCATGCAGATTAAGAGAGCTAGCAATGTATATTGTCCCCATGGCGCAATGATTAGGCTCGAGGGTGAACTCAACAAGTAGTTTTGGTAGTTGGTCTTCTAAATTTGGGAGGGATGATCGAGTTAAATCTATTTTCCCACCTTACAAGAGGTATGTTCCTAGTTAGTTTGAATCTTTCTTATTGTTGATTTGAGTTTTATTTGTTAAGGGTGATTAAAAAAGGAGTTATGGAATTGATAGTATTATATAAGTAGATGCATTTTTTACAGGGAATAAAATTTTGAGGATTGACTATATGTTGATGGTTGGAAAGCTATGTATTTTTTACATTACTTGGAAATTAGGGAAGTTAAGCTGAGTTATATTAAAATGTAGTAGAAATAAGGAACCCTATCCCTTATTCATACCATTCCTGTAAGGAAGAGATAAGACTATGCACAAGTGAAGAAACAATGTGGATATGCGCTATCATATATGGTATGGACCGGTGGGAACATGGAGCACGTGGCATTATACAGAACAAACTTATACAAAATGTTGGAAGTAATTGTAATTCAATATATGTGAATAAGGCCTATGTGAGCAATAAAGAAAAATGAGTCCACATAGGGAATAATTATATTAAATATTTGCACATGTATTCTATTTTATTCTTATCATATGCATATTGTTAATAAAATTACAAATGAACTAATACCTATTCATCATGGCACACAAGTGTAACAACACCAGAATAGTATATGGAAAATAGGCATGTAATACAAAATTAAAAGAAATTCATTTAAATTTTCCCATCAAGGAAAATAGGAAAATTTTAGGGGAAAAAATTAGCCAATGGGTTATTTTTCATCCTTTTTTTCAAAGTTGATTAGCCCAAATTTCATGGGATAATTTTTTTTACTCTAAAAAACACTAAAATTATCCAAAAACTATATAAACTCCTTAGAGATTTGAATATTTAAAAAAAGATCGTCAAACATTTTGTGGTTGCAAATTTAAGATTAGTAATATTCACCAAGGTTTCTACACTTTGAGAAAATTATGGATCCTTAAAATTTTCCCTACTCTACATCATTATAGGAAAACATTTTTAGTCACATATCATGCTGAGGAGGGTCAATTGTAGGTGGATGACCTGGTAATACTCAAGAGAAAAAACGATAACTTGTCTTTAGTAAATTGCTTCTAAGTCCATAGTAAGAAAAAAAGGATCACCCTAAGGTCGAACCAAGTTGGCATAAAGGAATTTTTTTTATAGTTCAACAATAGTTGACTCAAGGTCGAGTTTTCATTTATGTTCAAAAGTATATATATTTACCTAATTGGTATACACACACACACACACACATGCATGCACGAACGAGTAAATCTTGATGGCCATAAAACCCAGTGAAAGGTTAACACTAGAAATATATTTAGATGCCAAATAACAAATAACTCATCTAAATCGCCATCGAGATTTTAAAGACGAATGGTCTAGTTATATATTCTTGACAAGAAAAAGTTATGGTCGGATGGCCTAGACAAAGAATCGTTTCTTCTATTAATATTTATACATATGGGTGTATCCAAAATGTTGCAAGTAGAGGAGCTTCACATTGTACATGTCGTATGGCCGCATGTATAACATCAACAAAGAAAAATAAACTAGAGAATAAATTAACAACCAAAGGGTATGAAAACCATTGACGGTACTCATAAATGTTCGCTAATAAAATACAAAGTGCTCGAGTTTCAGATTCAAGGTTGGTACCCATATCTTAACCCTTACAAAATAAAATAGATTAGTGAAGCTTCCATTCCAAACATTGTTAAATGTGTTTGAAACCAAGAGATAATATTCATAGTGTTTCCTTTTGCATACCCGTTCCAACCAATGGTGTCAACAGAAAAGAGTTCCACCGCGAGTCGGGATTATGACCAGTTTCACAAAGAACCAAAGTTCTTTACCCAATGCATAGAAGTAAATAAAGGGTATGATATAGCTAATTTTACAACACATGGTGAATCACACTTTTATGGTCTTCCCTGTCCCTATGCAGACTCCTTAGACCCCATGGACCATTTTTGTTCCTTTGATGTTTCCTAGACCATCCCTAAAAACATGCTTAAATTTCCATACGCGACTTTTAAACCCTTTATCGCGTATATACGCGGGTTTGACATCTAAAACCACGTACATCGGGATGTGTGCAAAAATCCAAATTATTTTGGAGTTTTCCTTGATGTGGATCTGACTCACTTGTCTCATGGCCTTCCATATACCTTGAGATCGCTTGGATTCAACCTTTCATTACCCCATTGATGAGCTATATAAGGAACCCTTTGGATACATTGAAGGCATATGAGAAATTAAGAGCAAGAGAACTATAGTCCATTGTTGTTGGAACTTGTGCTTGAGTCTGCATCCCCTTTGTCCCTTGGAGCACTTTTGTGTTTTTCCCAAGAGTACCTTTTTCTTGTGAGCTTGCTATCGAGAGATGGAGGATTGAAGTGGTGTAGGCCCAAGTGGGGGACTCAGTTTCTCCGATTCGCAAACGTGCTGACAGAGGTTGTATTCATTGTAATCTCTGATTTTATATCAATAGAAATATCTTTTCCTGTCCAATAATGTGCATTTGAATGAATATTTTATCAATGGATGATTTCAAATGCTTATATGTTATTGATTATATATGCTAGAGTAGAGCTAACACAATTATTTATAGTATGCTTGTCTTGTTTATTGAATGTTGAGGAAGTAGTTCGTCAATTCAAGCTGAAGTTGGAAAGCTCAACGGGGATCTACACCAACCGTCCAGAATAAGGTACGAATCGAGATCCTTAAGTGTTAGTTGTTTGGTTTCTCATGCATATAAAAAAGGATTGATTTCTGGAGTTAAGCTATCTGTTGTGGTACCCCAAGCCATATTAATTTCTCTCCATAACAGAATTGGTGACTCCGCTGGGGACATTCCTTGTTTGTCTTTGGGGTTTGGGGGCACAATGTGCTTGATATTATTGACTTGCTCTTTGTTTCTCCTTGTTTCTGTGTTGCATTTTATAGTATGTTCATCCATTGACACTCCCCTTTATTGGTTTGACCCTTGTCCTACTTTTTACCACTGTCTTCTCTATATACGTAGGTTTTTGGCCAAAAGTCACGTATACACACAGTTTTTTGGCCAAAATCCACGTATACATGTAGCTTTTTGGCCAAAAGTCATGTATATATGCAGTTGTTCTTTAAATAGTCACGTACATCCTCCCTTTTGGTGAGTTTGATGTTGTGGGAAGTTGTTGGGTGGGTTGTGAGTGTGGTTGGGTCTTCCTTGGGTCTGATGTTGTCTGTTGGATGCTTCTTTTGTGACCAGAGACCACTTTTTCATTGATTTTTCTTCGAAAGCAGTTTTAGTCATTTATCCTTCTTGTTTTGTAGTTAGTGCATTACCATTTTTTTTGTCTCGATGTCTTGTTGGGCTTGTGTTCTATACTTGCTGCAGAGACTGAGAGTTTTAGATGACTTTTATTGCTTTTTTCATTCTTTTATATTGAAAAATACAAGGTAGTTGCATTTTTTGCATATGGATTTGAGGAGGTACTTGCATTGGATTGCTTGGATGAGAGTTTTATTTAGGCTTTCATATAGGAAGGATTTCATTGGCATTCAGAAAGGAATATATATTTATGCATCTCATGTAGTGGCATACCCTATTTTTCATTTGACAAAGATTGCACTTATCATTGTCTGTTATGGTGTGCACTTTTATTTCACTGCTGAGTCTTCATATCACTAGTTGCACAGCCATTTCCCTTTGAGTAATTACAGCCAATTAAAATCAACGCATAATAAAATGAATTACACTCTTTTCTTTTATAGGATGCACCAACAAGATTAGGTTTTAGGGTCTTGGAATAGTTCATTGTGACTAAATTCTCCAAGACCACTAAACAACAACATGTATGTGTCTTTCCAGGTGAGAGTGTGAAATACCTTTATATAATTAGTGTTTCTCAAGATCCTCCTCTTACAAGGGAGTTAAGCACAAGGCAGTGTGAGCGGTTATTTATTGGGATGACACCTAGTCATAACTGAGTAGCACTGGATATATTTCCAAGATTGTATTCATATCTGGAGGGCTCTTTCCAAAGTTTCAGGCTTTCCTACCCTGCCCATACGGTCGATCCCGCCTGCGATTGTCCACCTGAGCATTGGTTATATTGGGGTGACCTTAGTTTCCTTACCTAGGTAGCATAGGGGGTACTTGCAGAGGTTATTCTTTAGGTGTCCCGGCTAGGTAGAGGTCGGATAGCACAGTCGCTTAATGCGTTGAAGCTGAGGGCCACTATAATTGGTTACATACCTCCGCTTGTAGTGTATGGGAGTTTCGAGCCTCTCCTAGGCGAGGCATACCTGCTGCATTCGGGAGCTCACATATCCTCCCCTTGTTTATTTATTTATTTTGGTTGTATATTTTCTTAGGAGTGTGCTCTTTGTGCGCTAGTTGGCCTTTGGGATCACGGTTACTTGACTATATTTATCCTCTCTTGAGTTCAGGTCTTTTTATTTTTGGCATGCTTGGTATCCTATCACCCGTCCTTGGTCCTAGTACGGACCCTGGTGTCAGACTTGGGGGCATCACAACCCCTTATCATGCTCATAGATTTGGGAATGGTCATATTCCATCCTATACTCCATTTGTGGAGGATTTTTATTCCCTTCACTCAGTCTTTACACCAGTGGTCCCCCTCACGGGGGTGGTAGTGGATATGTGAACGTTGGGTCTACACTTTACATTCCTTTTTATGTCCCATCATTCACCACGTTGTTTCCTTTGGGTGCAATTGTCATGATCATTCATTCCTATATCCTATAGTTTGGATTCTTTATTGACTATTTTGGGTTGTTTTGGACCAATATGGTTGTCATGTAGGGTCCAGCTTTTGTACACTCTCTTTGAGGTTTCAACATGTTCGTTCCTATCACAGGTATTATGTCTAAACTAGCATATAGGTTATGATATCACATCCGCTTGCACTTATGCATTTCCTTATGACCGTTCCATCTTAACCTTAGGTTTGAACCCATTCCATGGTATCACGAAACCTTCATGATGTTGTTAGAAGTGGTACTGTGTGAATGGTAGAGCTTTCCTATACATGGGTGTCCTAGTTAGATCCCTTTTGCATTTGGTACTATTGTGCCCCTACTCAACAACCTTTAAAAAACATTATTTCATCAAACAAAATTGTATTTTGTTTTGATGAAATGTTTGAATTTCATATAGCAAACCTAAAGAATTGACAGCTACTGAAATGGTGACATTCCAGAAGCTAATGAAACAATGAAATTGTTTTTTAAAGAAAAACCTTTGCGAACTATGGATTAGTTGACAAAATCACTACTTTGAAATTATTATTTTGAGTGGATTTGCATTGAAAATCAAGGGATAAGTGTTAATAATTTGTCATAACCTAATCTTGAAATCTTATCCAAATACTTATCGTTTGATTTTATTATGTGATTTTGTTATCGTAAATATTGATAAGGTTTTGAAGGCTGATTATTGTATTTTTGGCACCTTATAAATGGATAATTTTGATTCAATTATTCAACTTGGTAAGTTTGATTCATGAAACAATGGATATTGGAGGATAAAACCATGCATTCAAGTTAAGAGTTTGAAAGATATATTATTAAGCCTATCCTATTATTTTTGCTACATTATTAAAAGTGTTGAATAAATAAAGATCAAATAAGTATCTTTTCAATTAATAGACTTTATTTTTATTATTTATACAAAATAAATAAATCTTTTAATTATTTTGTATAAATAAAGTTCTTTGATATTTTTAATATTTACCTAGAATATTAGGTATGATTGACACTTTATTCTAATTCTATCATATTTGCAAAAATACCATTATCTCAAACCAGGAATCAACGTGAACTTTATAAAGGACTTTAGAGATGTTAAATATTTTAATGACTCTTTAGTCACCTTGACACATAAAAATATTCATTAAACGGTTTTATTTAATCATTGGTTAATGTCTCTTCAAAGGGAGATAAAATACAAGTTAAAATGTTATATCCAAATATATTTTGATAACATATATTTCATCCCACTTTGAATGTGTTGTTTTGGAAGATAGCATGCAAATATTGCAGGTGATGTATTTAGGTTTTTCGGCATAAACCTTATTTTACATTGCAACGTTAAAAGGGTTAGGAGCCGAAAATCTGATATTCAGAAGATATCGCGATCACAATCTAAAAAAAGATCCCACCAGATCGCCATGATACCGAGTTGTTTCGAAACGTTCCATTAATTTGCAGGTTTTACTGAGGGCATGATATTACCTTGGATTGTTGAAAATAGATTTGTCACCAAAGGTTGTTCATTCGCCAGAAGATGAAACTACTTGGTTAAAGGTAGTCTTGTACAGGTTAAACTTGGAAAGATATGGAAACAAGTGATTGACCCACGCAGGAGATTGTGCAATATTAACACCCGGATAATACTCTTCTCTAATTACAGCTTTTAAAGGGTTATTATCAGATTTTAAAAGAACTGCCACCAGTCTGTCATTTAATTTTGTATTTGATTGGTATGTTGGGGAGATTATTTGTGGGTGTCTTCTTAAGATTATTTGCGATACTATTTTCATCCAGTGAAGATAAATGGGATAAAAGAATGTCCAGACATAACTGGAATCAGTTACGGCTGTTATAGCGGATTTCACCACACTAGGTGAATCACACATTGTATGGCCTTCCCCTGTCCCGCTGCAGACTCATTAGCCCCTATGGACCACTTTTTGTCTTTTGATGTATCATTGACCATCCCTAAAAACATTAGAAAAATGATATACGCGGACTTTTCCCCGATAACCGTGTACATACGCGGATATTCCCTCTATAGTCGCGTACATCGGGATGTGTACATAATCCAAAATCCTTTGGAGCATTCCTTGACTTGGATTCGACTCATATGACTCCTGGCCTTCCATATGCCTTGAGATCACACGGATTCGACCTTTCAGTATCCATTTGAAAAGCTATATAAGGAACCCATTAAAACATTGAAAGCATAAGAGAGAATTGAGAGTAACGAAACTATAGTCCATTGTTGCCAGAACTTATGCTTGAGTCTGCATCCCTTTGTCCCTTGGAGCACTATTGTGTTCTTCCCAAGCTTTCCTTTTGCTTGTAAGCTTGCTATCGAAGTGATGGAGGATTGAGGTGGTGGAGGCCCAAGTGGGGGATTCAGTTTCTCCGGTTCGCAGACGTGCCGTCAGAGGTTGTCACTTGTAATCTCTGATTCATATTAATAGAAATATATTTTCTTGTCCAGTAATTTGTATTTGAATGAATATTGTATCCATTGGAATATGTCAAATGCTTATACATTATTGAGTATATATGCTAGAATAGATCTAACACCATGAAATATAGTATGCTTGTATTGTTTACTTGTTGTTGAGGACGTGTTATAACAATTCAAGCTGAAGATTGGAAAGCTCAACGGGGATCTACTTCAACTGTCCGGAATAAGGTACGAGGTTCGATCCTTTAGTGTTAGATGTTTTTATTTCTATTGCATATTGGGAAAGATTGATTTCTGGAGTCTAGCTGTCTGTTGTGGTACCCAAAGCCATAGGAATTTCTCTCCGTAACAGAATTGGCGACTCCGCTGGGGAGTTCCTAGTAATTTTCCTTTGGGGGTTGATCTCTTGGAATTCAATGTATTTGAATTGCTCTCTCTCTCTTGTTTCTGTGTCGGGTATGGGGGCATGTATGCCTGGTAGAGCCTGATTGGTGTGAATTTAGTCTCAGCCTGTCTGTTTACCTTGAATTTGTGCATCTTTTTCTTCCTGTACAGGGGTTTGTCACTTACAGTCGCGTATACACGCGGTTTCCCCTGGGATTTCCGCGTATACACGCGGGTTTACTACGCACAGTCGCGTATACTCTAGTTTTTACCTTTTGTGGAAGATAGTGGATTGCTGGGTGAATGTTGTTAGTTGCTGAGTCTCCTTTGGCCCTGCCTGAGTCTGTTAATACCTCTGTTTCTGACCAGAAACGTTTTTTTTAGCCTAAATTTTTTCTTTTAGGAAAGTTCTTGTCATGGCATCTTTGATTTTTTGTTTGAGATTAGTGCATTAGAGTCCTTTTGCCTTAGTGCTTTGCTGGAATGATGTTTATGTGTGCTTGCAGAGTCTGGGGTGGGTAGAATCATTCTTTTGCTTTTTCTATCTCTTTATTTTCAAAAAATCCAAAAATATTTGCTTATCATCATGCATTGCATTTTGCACTTTGCATTGTACTTGCATTAGATCTAGATTTGCTTTGAAGTAATAGTTAGGAATTCATATAGGGAAATTTGCATTCAGCATTTGAAGAAGAAATTGTGCATTCACGTAGTACGCATACCCTGTTTTCATGGACACAATGCATTTGCATTGATTGTTAGGTGTGCATTTTACTTCTTGTTGCGTCATAACACCATTAGTTGCAGGATCATATCCTTTTTTGAGTAATAAAGCCAACTAAAATCAACGCTAAATAAAATGAATTACACTCTTTTCTTTTCTAGGGTGCACCAACAAGCTTAGGTTTTAGGATCTTGGAATAGTTCATTGAAAGTTAATTATCCAAGATCACTAAACAACAACAACTAGGTGTCTGTCCAGGGAGTGTGTGAAATCCTTGGTATAACCAGCGTTCTTAGGAAGCTCCTCTCAAAAGGGATTCAAGCACTAGGCAGTGTGAGCGGTTGTTGATTGGGATAACCCCTGGTCGAGAACTGTGTAGCACTGGCTCTTTCGGGAGTTTCGGGATTTGCTACCCTACCCATACGGTCAATCCCTCCTGCTACTGTCCGCCTGAGCGTTGATTATATTGAGGTGACCTTAGTGACCTTACCTAGGATATAGAGGGGGTACGTGTAGAGGTTATTCTGCATGTGTCCCAACCAGGTTGGGGTCGGACAGCATAGTTGCTTTACGCGTTGAAGCTGAGGGCCACAATAATTGGTTTCGAACCTCCACTTGTGGTGACAAGGGCCTCTCAAGCCTCTCCTAGGAGAGACAAACTGGCCACATTCGGGAGCTCACTTATCCAGCCCTTGTTTGCTTGCTTTTGGATTTAGATTTTATAGTGATTGCTCTATGCACGCTAGTTGACCTAGGGTTGACATAAATAGAGAGTCTTTGCTTTTTGTTGAGTCATTGTGGATTCGGGTACGGTTCCGCGCCGTTCTCGTCGGTTAGTAGGACTTCTGCCTTCCACTTCTCCTCCTCCTTTGGGAGAGGGGCCTAGATTGTCCAGGAGGACTATGTCACACACTGATTCACACACCATGGAGGATCATTCAGAGAATATTCCTGAGCCACCTCCTCCTATTCGTATTGACGATGGGGAACTTACGCCTACATACGATCCCTCACCTAACCTAGACAAGATCGGTCCTGTTATTTCCCAAATAGAATATTTGCATGATAGACCTACTCACTCTAGGGAAGATTCCCCATTGACCCGTTATCGGTATGGAATGTCGGATGATGCCGAGACTCACTTTGACCCTCCTAGCACTAGATATGGTAGTTATGTTACGACTGGTTTTCCTATGCACGATTTGACATTTCATGTTGAATCCGACTACGAGCCTAGCACTATGCCTGGGGGCAATCCCATGCCTTACCTTGCAGAGAGGTTTAGGAGTACTAGTCACATTGCACCTTCCATCCCAGCGGTGGAAGCTCCATCTTATATACCTTCTAGGTCCAGAGTTAGTGATCTGATAGGGATTCCAGGTTCTAGACGAGTGATGATAGGCACTAGTACATTTCTTCTTACTGAGATTCCTTCGTCCTCGCTTCCGAGTTCTTCAAATGTAAACCCTCCACCTTACTCTCGTGATCCTTCGAGTCGGCACGTAGCTACGAGTCAGATCCATACTGCGATTACTAGACCAGTTGTGTCTCAAGCCTACATACCACCCGTGGCTTCGAGAGGTTATGTTCATGTTTCTATAGGTCAAATTGCTACTTCCACGACATATATCCCTACTTTCGGTATGTATATTCCTACTTCTAGAACGTATATTCCTACCTATGGAGTGTCTCATGGGGCATCGCAAGCGATGACCTATGGACCCTACTATGGGGCATAGTATGGACAGGTCTCTCCACCTTATGGAGGCGGGTATTCACAACCTGCTTACTCTCCTAACTATGGCTTTGTAGCTCCTACTAGTCAAGGTCCACCTCATTATGGTACTTCCACGCCACCCTATACGGGTCATACAGGAGGAGGTCACTATGGCCAAGGTCATGGTGGTAATCAATCCTATATGAACCAGGGAGCGGTCCCTAGACCTCATCATCCTAGGCTCTCTTTCCTCGCGACACTCAATCTACCTGACTTATCGAGACTTACGAACGATCCTGTGGCTCATGACCCGGCTTGGCTAGCTGTCCCTACCAAGCTTCCTTTGGACATACCTAAGTTTGAAGTCAAACCAAGAGAGGATCCGAGTGAACACGTTACGACATTCCACCTATGGTGCTCTTCCAATTCATTGCATCAGGACTCAGTCCGTTTGAGACTATTTCAACGCACCCTTACAGGGCCTGCGGCGAAATGGTATATAGAGTTACCTAGGGGTGCCTTTACTTTGTTCGACAACCTTGCGATGACTTTCCTTAATCATTTCCAGCTACCAGTACGCTATGATGTTGGTACTGAAATCTTGTCGACATTTCGGCAAGATAAAGCCACCCATATTTCTGATCATATTTAGGAGTGGCGTAGACAGAAGAGATTAATCAAAGCCTTTATACCGCCGGAGTTCCTCCTTGAGTGGTTCCTCAAATATTTATTGCCATATATCGCGAAGGATGTTTCCACATCCGGAGTGCAGAATGAGGAACAAGCCATATTTAGGGCGCAGGAACTAGACTTGATCTATGCTCAGTCTGGTTTGTTATATGAGATTATACCTAACGCTCCTCGTTCTAGTTTCGATCCCAAGGTCAAACCTGGACCACATGCCGATGGCATTGTGGGTAGTGCAAGTAAGAAACCTGTAGGTTCGTTTGTGAAACAAGTTGCTTAGTTGTCTATCAACCAATCTGCCTCGAGACAAGCTACGGGTTCATCTCAGCCTGCCCAAGCGGCGAATGTACTTGTTGTGCAATAGTCCAACTAGAAGGGTAACCAGCAACCCGGATGAACTAGAAAAAAGGGTAAAAACAATAATAATAAGAAGGGTGGGAATAAGAATGAGAATGCTAATAATAATGACAAGAACAATAAAAATGCTGGGGGGGGCAAGCAGAATAAGCGTAAGGTTAAGTTTCCTTGCAAGCTTTGTAAGGACGATCACCTCACTTACTTGTGCCCTAGGATGGATGAAGCTTCGAAGTTCATAGCACAGGGCCCAACTGTGCTAACGAACCCTTTACCGCATAACCAGAATATGAACTCGAAGTCCCATGATCAATCTAGTGATGAAGATCCACCTGAAACTAGTGGTCGTGGGTGCATTAATATGGTCCGTGCCGCAAAAGTTGTGACGCGTGCGAAAGATTATACTTCGTCACAACCCAACCCAGGAAAAGAACCTGATCCACGAGGAACCCCTTTGCACATTGAGAAACCTGTGGATAAACCTGAGGCTGCACCTCGCATTCCTAAGGGGGTACTTAAGCATTCGGGTCATAACCCAAATTCCCGAGCCACCCAAAATTATTCAGTTGTCTAGGAATTGGGTCATACTCCTTGTGCGATGTCTTCATTGGAAGTGCTTCAGAGTTTTTCGTCGCAAAGGAAGGCTTTGCTTTCCGCTCTTGGTGTGAATGGTGATGATTCTTCCTCAGTGATCAAATTTGAAACCGCAGTACATGAGCCTCGCTTGCCCTACTATGTGTCCCTTTTGGTGCATGTAGAATGTCTTAATATGATCGTCAAGTGTACTGTGATTGACGAGGGCGATGTTGCTTTTGTGATGTCTTTGTCTTCTTGGAAGGGTCTTGGTTCTCCTGAGTTGTCAAAGTCTACGACCATGTTAACTGCTTTTGATGGGAGATCGTTTAGGCCGCACGGTATCCTTCCTTCTCTTAAAGTACGTTTGGGAGGGAAGACCGTTGCGATAGAATTCAAGGTGGTTGATGCGCCCCTTGACTACAATCTCTTACTAGGAAGGAATTGGATGTATAGTATGCAAGCCGTTGCGTCTTCCATGTTTCGCGTTGTATGCTTTCCTCATAATGGGAAGATTGTAACGATTGATCAGATGACATTCAAGAATCCACCTGTTAGTGCATCTTCGGAAGTTTCGGTTCCAAAAGTCGAACATTCCCAGCCGGCAACTGGGAGTGTGGGTGTAGGTATGTATCCGCCCCTCATGGGAACCTTTAGTTGTCTTGCACCCGTCCTCATGATAGGATCTAGTTTCGATGGTGCTTCCACGTCTACGAGATCGGTGCCTTTTCGTACAAGTCATATGGGAGATCCTTGGATTCTTCCTTCACCGAGTCCTTCGAGTGAGGCCATTGAGACGAGTGTGCCGTTGCCTCCAGTCATGATAGCTTACCAAGCTAATATTCAGTCTGCTGCAGAGCCTTGTTCTTCCTCTTCGCGGACGGAGGAGGAAGACCCCTATGTGCTATCGGCATGGGCAGTACAGTATTCTCATGCCCACGACTGCCTTGATACAGTTTTCCCTTCAGAAGAAGAGATTATCGAGGCTAGGTTGGGAGTTGAGCCACCATGGGAGAAATTATATCATAGATCATACTTTCTTCCCGAGCTTGACTGTGTGGCGAGTGAGGAGATTCCTTCGTTGAAGTTAGCCGTGGAACTCTTACCAAACACTTCACCTTTGGAGGAGCGTTTGGTTCACCTTGAGCAACTCGATGAGCAGCGTAGAGATGCCTTGGTGACTCTAGAGGTTATTAAGCGTCGCGTGAAGGCCCAATACGATAAATCTGTCCGTCCGAGAGTGTTTAGTGAGGGGAGACTTGGTCCTTTTGTGGGATCAATCGAAAGAACCCTTGGGGGCAGGGAAGTTCAATCCTATGTGGCATGGTCCTTACGTGGTCAAGCATGTATTAGAGAAGGGTGCCTACGAGTTAGTGGATTACGAAGGGACAGTCTTGGCGGAGCCTAGAAATGGGCTCTATCTTAAGAAATACTATGCATGATCTTTAGCCAAGGCTATTTGTTGTATATTATTGTACAACTTTTTTGCATAGTTAGGTCTTGTTTATCGTGATCGGGTTTGTGATTAGTTTCCATTTCTTGTGGCAGATGTCAATGGAATCTTCCACCTACATAGGATTTACGGATGGTGCAAGCCGTCACACTCAACACTCAGCTTCAGCTGCTTGGGTGATTTATACTCCTATGGGTCATGTACTGTCTTCAGGAGGTGTATGTTTACGGC